>PVJA010015523.1:0-45210 GCA_004027025.1 Myocastor coypus
CTCCCTCCCTCCCTCCCTCCCTGTATAGTTCAGGCTGGCCTCAAGCTCCAGGCCAACCTCCTGCCTCAGCCTTCTGAGTGCTAGGGTGGCAGGCATAGCCACCATGCCCCACAAGGCTCCACTTCTCTTGACTCCACTGTTTGCATTCTTCTCTACCCTTGTGAGTACAGCCTTCGGTGGGGGTCTTTCTGTGTTGGCTGCCTACCCCATGTATATAGGTGCCCCTGCCTCTTCTTTCTCTGCTGGCTGCCTGCCCTGTGTATATAGGAACCCCTGCCTCTTCTTTCTCTGCTGGCTGCCTGCCCTGTGTATATAGGCCTCCCTGCCTCTTCCTCCTAGGGCCTGTTAGTGCTGCTCTGGCTGCTTTGCTTCCCAGAGTCCGGGCTCCAGGTATTCTGCTTGGAGCACACCCTTGTCCCATGCCTAGGACACACTCTGTCTCTCTGCTGCCGGTCTCTACTCTCAGTTTGCCCATCCTCTCTGTCTATTGCGGTCCCTTGGATGTCCATCAGCACACGCTCCAGAGGCCTTGGCAGAGGCGGGTGCTCTTTCCTGCTGCCTGACGGCTGTCTTCAGCCCTTTTTTAGGCATCACCCTCGAGGAAGCCCCTCCTTGCCCTTCTGAACTTGGCTGGAGGACACCTCTGCTGTTTCCCATTACAGATTTGGGCAGAGCTCTTGCTCATGAATTATTGTTGCCTCCTGGACCCTGCATTGCTTGCTAGGCTGGGAGTTCCGAGAGGACGAGGGCGTGCTGCACTGGGTCATTGTGTCCCTGGAGCTTAGCACAGGGTCACTCACTGCAGGGACACTTTGGTTGTCCTTGCTGCGCTGCCCTTGACCTGCAGGTCCTTGTACCTGTGCGCCTCCAGTATGCTCAGACCTCAGGGTGCTCTCCCCATGACGCTGACCTCCTCCTGTCCTCTGCGTCTGGCTTCTGCCTTCACTGCCCTGTGAACTGCCTCTGGTGACACCCAGACTCAGAAGGGGGTGGCATCTGTTTGCTCTCAAGTGCTTTGAAAACTTTGGCCTTATCTTAACAAATGACTTTATCTTCGAATTTTTTTTTAAAGAATTTTCTTTCTTTCTTTCTTTCTTTCTTTCTTTCTTTCTTTCTTTCTTTCTTTCTTTCTTTCTTTCTTTCTTTCTTTCTTTCTTTCTTTCTTGTTTCAGAACCTTTTGTTTGTTTATTCACTCATTTTTTTTTATGGCTGGCTCAGCCCGCCCCAAGGGCAGGGCTGGCGCAGCATGTGGTGCTGGGGATTGAACCGCGGTCCCTGAAGCCGCCCAAGCTTTCCCAAGCAGGCGCTTTAGACCACTGAGCCATCCGCCGAGCCCCTATCTTCAAATTTTTGTCTTCTGTAGCTTCTTAATTTCTTTAGGCATCTTTTACTTTCTAGTTTGGAAAATTTTATTCCTCCCAATAAAGGTTTGAGCTTTTTCTCATATCCAGTGCCTTATGTGGATAGGCAATGTTTTGCTATGAATTCTGTGGTAAGCCTAAATTTGTCATTTCTGAAGTGTCAGAAAGTGATTTAGGCTATTTAGGATGTGTTCATGTGTGTTCTATCCCCAGCGGTCTGAGTTGTGATATTGATTACAATGACAGTTACCCATTGAACATCTGCACAGATTAAAAATCCCAAAGTAAGAAACAAAGCACCATTACCAACAAGAAACTCCTGTTGTTTATTTTAACTGTTTGATAGGTTGCCCCAAGAATTACACATCAGTAGGCTGTAGTTTGCTGTTTCCGCTTAGTGGTTACTTGGGGTAGATGAAGCGAGCAAAAGAAGGAGGGTTTTATGAAGTGAGAATAGTTTGCTGAGCTGTGTTATTTGATGCAAGGTATCATCAGTGATTGATCGGCTACAACAGGAATTATCAATCTGGTATTTCAAGGGACGCGTAAACCCTGAAATTACACGTACAGCTTTGTGTGTACTAGCAGTTTTCCTCCGGGAGGGTTGGTCCATGGCTTTTTATCAAATTCTCAAAAGAATCACTGGCATGGACATTGCTGAGCACAGTGGACCGCATCTTCAAAAGAGAAATCGGGGCAGGGATGTAGCTCAGCGGTGCTATGCCTGCCCGGCAAGTGCGGGGTTTCCTGCACCCCACAAGGAAAGAGAGAAGGCTGTCCTAGCGGAAGAGAACATGGTAGTAATTTAGTAAACTATACCTTCTGCAAATTTAATCACTTAAATGTTTACAAACAGTACAGTTGAGCTGGCTTTTCTGAAAATGATGGATACAGTTTTAATTCTTGAATTCCAGAGGAACACAAAATCTCTGAAAAAGTGGGAGACTTTCAAGGACAGTGAGTTTTTCCTCTTAAATATATGCTATTTATGTATCTATAGGGCAGTTACAGCAATCTTAAGCAGTATTTTAAAAAGGGATTTAAAGAATATACACAGAAATGTACATATTAAACATATAAAACATTCCCTGGAGTCTTTTCCAGGTCAAACAGAGAAAGGAGTGGGCAGTGTGTGACACAGGATGCTGCGGAGGCCAGAGCCCTGGCCTACCGACAGCCCGGCTCAGGTGTCCTTGCTGCTGGATGAAGCAGGGCAGCAGTTCTGTCCTGGGAGCTCGTGTGGCCACCTCAGGTGGCTGCCTGCGAGAGCTCCTGGTGTAGCGAGGAGCCCTCTCTGCGTATAACTGCCAAGGCCCAATTGGCTTTCTTTGTGCAGTTCTCTTCTGTTACTGGTTCAGGGGGCTGAGGGGAAGGGAAGCAGCTCCACCCTGGAGGTGGCGCATGTGACTTAAGGAGGAACTGAGCACCTAGGGCAGTATCTCCCGGAAAGAGCCAGGCCTGGGTTGCTGTGCCCATTCAGGAATCCTCAAGACGGAAGAGCCCAGACTCCCCATGCCCTGCAGCTGCGTGAGCACACCACCAGATAGTCTTTTGTTCTCTGACCTGTTGAGTATCACTTAGGTCAAATGTATCCTCTTTATTCATGAAATACACTGGGCTTAAAGCAAAGTAGACCTTAAAAAGACATCTCTTGCTTTCTTAAACTATTCCAGTGATATTATCTTAGCTCCAAATTAAAAAAAAAAAAACCATATTTTGTTTTGTGCAGCCAAAGAAAATTTTCAAGAATATTCCTTTCCTGAGAAAGCTGGAGGTAAACCCTGCAGAGGTTGGCTGCTCTCTGGGAGACCTGTTCATTTCTTGCTTTTGCAACGAGGTGACCCCTGATTGCTGTGGAGATGCTGACTGCTGCGGCTGTTATGGCAGGCCTTGTCACCTGCGAGAGAACGATGCCTTGGTCACCACGGTCCCTGGGCTGCAATTTCCTTAATCTGACCGTCGCTGGCAGAGCTGCTTGCTTGTTTATAGAAATGCATGGGCTTTATTTCTTCTTACAGAGCATATTATTCTGACCAGACTAAGGTCTTCATAGCTCTGCAGACCGAGTCAGAAACCACAGTGAAGCACCGTGTGGCACCAGTGACTTGAGAGATTTTACTTGTAAGCATGGCAGACAGCTTTGCGGAGAGGTGCCTACAATTCACGGGCCTTTAAATTGATCATTAACTTTTTTTTCCTTTTGGTTTTGACCCGTCTTATGCTGTTGAATGGTTAGTTTCTGTTCGTTTGACTAAGCTGAACAAACGCATGATCCACGTATGCTAACATCTGCCAAGGAGAGCCTGGGCTCTCTGCCATGTGCAGCGCGCTGGTGGTCTTAACGAACTCCCTGGGTCGCTGTGGCTTCTCGTTCCTGGGGAACAGTTCCACCAGAATTCAGCCTTTCACGTGGCTTTTCTTTCCAAGGTAGAAAATGTCTGTGGCAGGTCCACGCTCTCATTTTAGTTTCTATTGGTCTGTGGTAATAATTGCTTTTCTTTGGTTTGTAAATGCTGTTGAGTATTAGATGATGTAGTTTATACCTATTGTGATTTTCATGAAAGCAATGATACTGGGGCATCAGGTAAGCAATATAGGCCTGCAAATTTTTATAGGTTTAGAAGTTTTGATAGATATGCAGTACTGAGTCACATCTTGTATCCATCATTTTTGATCTGGTTAAATGGAAAACATTTTGAACCTTTAAGTTCATTGTTTTAGTTGTTTTGAGACAGGGTCTCCCCGTACAGCTCAAGCTGGCCCTTGAACTCTGTGTGCAGAGTTGCGCTGGATGCGAGCTCTGCCTCAGCTTCACAGGTGCTGTGGTTACACGTGTGTGCCACCCACACAGCTGACCCTTATGTTCCTGCTTCTGGTGCTGGTGCAGTGTGCATACGTTCCTATACGGTTCTTTCCCCGGTCTTTGTAGCTAGCTTTGGCCGGTGTTTTGCATCACCGGTTTATTTCACTGCTAGCACACAGAGGCCCAGAGATGGGGAGTCTCCCCACGGGTGCTAGCCACTGCGGCTGTTCAGTCCATGCTGAGGCTGCTATGGACCCTTCTCTCGCCACCCAGACATCCACATGTGCAGACTGCTTGCCTGTGCTCTGCACCCTTGTCACAGACATGTCACTAGGCACAAATGCTGGCTTAGAACATCAAAGTTGATGAAACCTGTTAGGGTTTCAGAATGGAGATTTACATAAGGCACCAGGCTCAGTCAGGGGTTAGGGATTTCTCCTGCCTTGATCCCTTGCTCTGTAAAGGTTCATGGCAGGCTCCTCGGGCCCTTGGTTGGTGTTTGCAGTATGCTTCTTATGTGTCAGCCTTGCCCAGGACTTCCTCTCTGGGACACACCCTGTGTCTGCCTCAGCTGGACCCTTGTGACTATTCTTGCTGCTGTGGAGAATGATGAGATGTAGCAAGTGACTGATGTTAGCTATTGCTGTTTTGACTGTTACTTTAGAGAGCTGGTTGTGTTAATGTAGCTTCTGGTGGTTCAGAAGGTTTCTCAGTTGCTCTTCTTTCATTGCTGGGACAAATACCTGACTCCCAAAATGAAAGAATGCAAGGTTTATTCAGCTCACAGTTACTGGAGGTTTTAGTCTGTATTCAGCTGGCCCAAGGCTAAGTGGAACAGGGCAGAGAGCATCCAGTTCACGGTGGTGGAAGGGCAGCAGAGCCTGGAACAGAGCCTTGCTGTTGTGCCAGGCATCAAATCTGACTCACAGCGAATGGTAAGAGAACAGCCAGGTGTGCTAAGGCCTTGTCCTAACGTCCCTCCTTGCAGAGCCAGACCTCCCTCTCTAGGTTACCCTGTCACAGAGGGGTACTGCACCCCAGAAGAACAGCAAGAGGAAAAAGATGAACCAGGGCAACAGAGAGCAACAGTGTTGAGAGTCTGTTTCTCTGTCTCTCTTACAATACCTTCAGGCTTTTGCCCCAGGCTAGGGAAGGTACACACATCCATAATCCCAGCAGTACTGAGATCCAGAATCCCAGCAGTGCACATAATCCCAGTGGATCATGAGTTGGTCTCAAACTCTAGAAGTCCCCACCTCATGACTGCATGAGGCTTTGGGGGCACAACTAGACACAAACCATAACACAAGTCTACATCCTCCAGTTTTAAGTCAGAAATCTACAGTATGGGAAAAGCTCATTTGAGGACAGAATCCTATATGAGGGCACTTCCAGGTGATGCTTTGCAGGGTTGTGAGCAGCCTCACTGCGGAGCAGGCCCTTCTGTAATGCCCTCCAAGTTCATTTGATCTGACCAGTTTCTCTCTCTCTCTCTTTCTCTCTCTCTCTGTCTCTGAGATGATCTTGAGACTTCTTATGTAAAGCAAAACTGATCTGTGATGGAAAGGCTAGCTCGCTGAAGACTAGAGTTTATGGCATCACTTGAACGTATTCCTGAAGGGCTGTGGCCTACCTGCTATGGAGGGAATAGACCACACGGAGGAGGCAGCTGTCCAGAGGTGACATTGCTTTCTTGGGATTAGGGCAGATTCTGAGAATGCATCTGAGAGGTTCATTCATAAACCCAAATGCCGTTGTCTGTCAACTCTGTCCTTCTTTCCTGCATGGCAAAGTTCTTCCGCAAGGGATCTTGCAGGGTGAGGTTCCTGTCTCCAGTTCCCAGTTCCCAGTGGATGGCTTGGTTTCTTCTCAGATGCTTTGATTATGTAATGAGTAGGACTTGTTTTTAAAGGGAAAATGTGTGCTTAACATTTGAAGGAAAAAACATTAAAGAGTTTTTATCGCTGGGCATGACAGCACGTCCTTACCCTTCAGCACTTGGGGAGGATGAGGCAGCAAAATTGTAAATTTGAGCCCAGTCTGAGCTCAAATGTGAAGGGGGAAAAAAAATACAGCTCTCACCTCACCAACACGAGGCTTGGGGGATGAGCTCTAGTATCTTCACAAGGTAGAGAGTGAGGCTTTGTGCCAAAATTTACAAAAGGGGCTGGGGGCACAGCTTGGTTTGAAGGCCCTGGGTCTGATCCCTGTAAAAGAAAGCATGTTTTCGTGTATTAATCCAGCAATTTCAAACATGAGTTAAATGACTGATAAAATGTTTTATTTTACGTAACGCCCTTCACTGCAGTGCCAGAGCATGCCTTCTGGGGTGCAGTACCCCTCTGTGACAGGGTGACCTAGAGAGGGAGGTCTGGCTCTGCAAGGAGGGACGTTAGGACAAGGCCTCAGCACACGTGGCTGTTCTCTTACCATTCGCTGTGAGTCAGGTTTGATGTCTGGCACATCAGCAAGGCTCTGTGACCTGCCCAGGTCGACTGGCCAAGCAGGATCACCCCTTGGCAGTAGTGCATCGACACTTAATTGCAAAATTGAATTCCAGAAGCAGCTGAGCAAGGGAATGCTGGGAACATCGCCTTTTCCTGGGCACTGCTGTGGAAGGGTGGACTGCATGGGGAGACAGCTGCCTCTCAAAGACAATGTTGTAAAAGGGTTAGAACCTTTCAGGAGATTTCATAGAGACCATTGTTTTTCTCATACAATTTTCAAAATCTTATGAAGGCCTTAAATTTACATAATTTCTACTTAGGATACTATCATAATGGTTTTAAACTACAAGGAATTAGGGTTAATTGAGTTATATGAGCAGTGTTATCATTCTAGATATATCTGAGGTTGATGAATAGTTTTATTTCATTGAACAGGTCTTTTCATTTGTCATGTATTTTTATTTTCATATTTAGCATGTATAAAACATACTGTGATGCTTGCTTTGGGTTTAAATACTTTAGCATGCTGCATATTGCCTGGCGTGTAGCAAGTGCTTCCTAACTATTTGACCCTTGCATTTAATATATAGTGTTATGTTAAGGTATCTGTGATACTCTTTTATACTTTCTTATTAACCACTTATTTTCAGTTAATTGAGAGGGAATAGTAACATTCTAAAAGGAAAACCTTAATATTGGCATCTGCAGTTTAAAAGTCTTAGAGAAGGCAGCAGATGTGTTGGCACATTGAAAAGCAAGTTGTGCAATGTGAAGAGTACAGATAGCCTTTCTTGGCGTGGGAGTGGCGAGAAGGGAGTGAAAAAGTGATTAGACCGTACCTGACAGAGCAACAACAGAGCACCAGGAATAGTTCCCCCTGGCAGAGATTGCAGCAGTCTTACTGCCTCCCACCATGCCAGCTTCCCTCTTGGAGATGAGCATGTTACTTGTCAATCTTCCCTCCGTGCTGGCCTCCACAGGTGAGCTCATCCCCAGCCCCGAAATGCCACGCAAGTCACAGTTGAGAGTTGTTAAACTTTCAGGCTATCACACATCTCTGAATGTCAAGAAATGATGGCTATGTTCTGTACATCTTAATGTCATTATGGTTATACGCTTTTTTATCCCCTTTTTATAGTCATACAGTTTATCAAGAAAGAAAATTGTGCATTACACCTGTTTTGACCAACGGAAAAGAGCGAATGCAGCGTTTTTGATAGGTGCTTATGCCGTAAGTACTTTCTTCATGATTATTTTCTGTAATCAGCCCAGTGGAATGCTCACCCTTCCAGGAAAGTACAGGCCACTTTACTAGTGGGGTTGGGAGAGTGAGAGATGGTTAGTGGCTTGGGAATGGATTCGCCCCTGACAGTGTGGATGGGCCCTGATGGAGTGTTTGCTGGCTAGAATTTTCTAGTAGGTGGTAAGAGAATGTTGAACCATAGTGTGCAGCTTGGATTCCACAGCTGCATGTTTTTTTTTTTTGGGGGGGGATTGTTTTTTGTGCAGAGTTTCACTATGCAGCTCGGACTCTTAGTGATCCTCCCGATTTCTGTCTCCCTAGTGCTGGGATTGCAGGTGTGCACCGCTTTGCCTGGACTCCATTGTTGGCTTATCATGCCCAGGGGTGGGTGGTTGTAGCATGAGGTACCAGGGATCGAACCTGGGCCCTGAACTTACCTAAAGTTGTATGTTTTAATACAGGAAATACTTGGTGAGAACATATTCAGGAAACAAAGTAGCGTGGTGTGTATGTGAAGTGCAGAGGTGGGTGATAGGGAGAACAGATGTGAGCAAAATACACATGGCAAAATAGTCATTTTTATAAGAAAAATAATTTTACAGCCAGATGTGGTGGCTCATGCCTGCAGTCTCAGCCCTCACGAAGCTGAAGTAGGAGGAGTTCAAGGCCACCCTGGGCTACATAGTGAGTTCAAGGCCAGCCTTACCTACATAACAAGATCTTGTCTCAAAAAAAAAAAAAAAAAAAAAAAAAAAAAAAAAAAAAAAAAAAAAAAAAAAAGAGAGAGAGAGAGAGAGAGAGAGAGAGAGAGGACATTTACAGTTTGTTAAGGTTCCATTCTGCAGAGAAGATATTTGAGATTGCTTTAAAATATAATCCTGAAGCTGCTGCTCTGTGGCACATGGCCTCCGCCCTTCCCGGTGCAATAGCAGCAAAAAAAAAAAAAAACAAAAAAAACCAAAAAACGCTGCCTGTGCCAGAGCGGCTCTTGGGAGTGGGGTGTCGCTGCTGAAGCTGCTACCTTGGGAGCTGGTGAGCAGTCCACATGGGGCTGGAGGCTGGGGATCCAAGAGTGAGCGTGTGGGAGCGGCCTGTCACCCCAATAATGTGGTTTGAGGAGAAAACATATATGTATAGATCGATCGCTCTATCTATCTATCTATCTATCTATCTTTCTATCTATCTAATCTTGAGTAGATTTTTTTTGTCCTCTGCAAATACTGGGATGGTCTCAGTTTCTGGAATTTTCTGCATATGCTACAAAGGGGAAAAAACTGGGAGGGCAGCGCCCACCAGCATTAACATGTACTTGTAGCCTAGGAGAGCTTTTCAGAGAGCTGTGTGGCATCTCATTAGCAGTTATTGACTGAGCATGAGGAGAGAGATGTCATTCCCGGTCTTTGGGAAGGCCAGCTTCTCTATAGCCGGAAGCACACGATTGCGTGATGCTGTTTGGTTCCTTGATCAGTTAGAGACAAGGCACCGTGCACACCAAGCCCATGGGGGCTGTTGGCAAGGCTGTGGGCTGTGGAGAGCAGGGAGCTGACAGTGGGGTACAGTTGGGGACTTGCCTCCAGGACTGGGGCGCGGCTCTGCCTCCCTTGCTCCCACCACGTCACTACAGTGATTCCTGGGGTTCACTTGGCAGTTCAAGGACAGTGGCTAGCACCAGGCAGGCTTAAGCTTTTCAACATGAATGGGCTCCGCGTTTTCTCTCTCAGGTTTATTGAGTTTAACTGTACACTAAGAAAGGTTGGAGGCAATGTCCCTCTAGGCTGCTGCTTTAGAAAGACCTGCAGGAAAGTCTGGCTTTTGGCAGAAGCTGAATTCAGGGGCGAACGTATCCTTCATTCTTTGTCGGTAACTGCGACCCATTGGAAAGTGGCTGGCACTGCGGCTGAGTGAGGAGCCCGCACCGTTGTCTGGACCTAAGGTGTGGCAGCAGCGTGTCTCTCCTGCACGGCCGAGCTGCCCCGCGAGGACGTTACTGGTGGCTCCTTTGTTGCAAAGGCTGCCACCAGAATGGGGTTGCGTCGCTCCTCTTGCTCTCCATCCCCCTTCTTTGCCCTCTCCTGTTTTCACTTGCTCTTTGTTTCAGCAGTGCACCTGCAGGATTTCACAGTGAACTACCTGCAGTTATAATAGATGTGTGGAGCTAAGGATGGAAGGGCCTGAGACAAACACATTGTTCTTAGGTCGTGCTTTCTGCCACTTTAAAGAAACCAGAGGGAGAAAAGTCACTGCTGGCCTGCAGGGATGTGCTGAGTGCTGTGTGGGCTGCTCACGCGTGCCAGGGAGGCAGAGTGCAGCAGAAGGGATTTTCTCTGCTGGCCATTTCCCAATTGATTTCTTTATCTGATTTGGGGACTGCATGCCCAGAAAGCTATGTGGCACAAGCCCTCGTTAAAAATGATGCCAAGAGCTGTGGTCCTTTAGGAGCTTCCTGTCTTTCTTCATATTGCCCATGTGCCCTTCACTGTTGCCACAACTCTTGGAAAGAGGTGGAACTGTGTAGGCCCAGACGTCTGATTCACTGTCACCGGTGCTAAGGGCTGCTTGCTGGGCTTCCGTCTCCCTGGGAAGATTCTCTGGACACAGGCCTGTGCCTTGGGAGCAGGCACACACTGTGCTATGGACCCGGTAGTGGTGTTTGCCTAGGGACAGGTCCTTAACCCTAAAGATGATCTTTTAAAATGTAGAATTCACCCACGCCAGAAAGAATTGACTCAAAAGTATTTTGTCCTGAAGACAGCTGTAATGTCTTAGCTTTCTCATTGGTGAAGTTTGGCTAATATTGTTTTCCCTGTCTGTCTCGCAGACTTTACTCTGCAAACCAGATACCCTGCTGGCTGGGTGAGAGCTCCAAACTGTATATCTGAATGGTCTCTCAAATTTATTGCTCTTGTTTTCTCTCCAAGTCTATTTGTTCCTCTAGTCACCCTGCCCATACTTCTGGTTATAAATTAACTGCTGTGGTTGAGCTCCTGAATACAGCACAGTGGTCATTTTGGCTCTCTTTGTCCCCATCTACATTACACTCACTGGTGAGTTTGGTCAGCTGTCCTAGCAGCACATGTGCAAGTGGAGCGCACCTCCTCCTGCTGGGCACTCCTGCAGGGGCCCTGCCTGATTCTGGCCCTGCTGGACCCTGGCACGTACGATGCCAGCCGTGAGCACTGAGAGCTCCGACCCACACCAGATCCACCTCACTTTTGCATGTCGTTTCCCTTTTCACGTTCCTGTTTCCCTCTTTCTTTAGTGGCCACATAATTGTCAGCAAGCTCTTTTAAAAATACAAATTAGAGCTGGGTGTGGCAGTCACACCTGCCGTCCTAGCTCTGTGGGAGACTGAGTCTAGAAGGACATTTGAGCCCATGAGCTTTAGAATCCGTCTCCAAAAAAGCAAAACAATAGCAGTCATTACACTCAAGTATGTACATTAAAGCACTTGTGTCAAATCTGGTTGCATACTGTTCTTGGTGTCCAGTGCCCCCCCCACACCCCTTTAGCCTTCTTCCTGACCTGACTCTGTCTGCCTCTGTGAGCTGCTTGCTTGTGATGGACCCACCCTGGGGCCCTCTGACTGTGGAGGTCTCTCTGTGTGGGAATCTGAGGCCTGGGCACTTCCGGTGTCTCCATAAGGAACGGTCCTTTTCAGTCCTTCACATGCTTGCGCCTGCTACCATTGCTGTCTCAGACTGCCTCCCTTGGTTACTCAGCCTGCTGGTGTTCTACTTTCTGAGCAGCACTGTCCAGTCTGAAAGCATGCTGTTTGTGCATCTCTTTCCCAGACCCGAGGTAGAAACCTTGTCTGTGTTTTCCTTGCTGTGCCTAGAGCTTTGTGATACAGTGCCTAGCAAGAGGTTAGGCCCTCGTGTTCACCTTTGTAGCCGGCTGCAGAGCTGGGCTGAGTCCTGAAGCCTCCTTGCCATGCTGACTCATAGACAAACCCAGGGTGTGGGGCTGGGCTAAGGGGCAGGTGCCCTGCGCCAAAGGAGCACTGGTTATGATAGCTGGTCCCCAGCTGCTGCTACTGCAGCTGAAGAGGCAGGGCTCAAACCCTGAGTATCACCATTAAGACTCTGCTGGGCCGTAGTCAGTGGCTCTGCAGGTACCTGCTGAATGAATGCATGGTGGGGTGAGAAACCTGAGTGAAAGAAAAAGAGGAGGGGGCCCGGCAGGATGGCTCAGTGGTCTAAAGTGCCTGCTTAGGAAAGCTTGGGCGGCTGCAGGGACCGTGGTTCGATCCCCGGCACCACATGCTGCGCCAGCCCTGCCCTCGGGGCGAGCTGAGTCAGCCATAAAAATAAATAAATAAATAAAAGTTCTGAAACAAGAAAAAAATAAAATAAAAATTTAAAAAAAAAAGAAAAAGAGGAGGAAAGTAGGAAACTCACAGGTGACTCCTGAAGACAGTCACGTTGGACCTCAGGTGTAAAGTGATTTCTTCGTTACCAGCACATTCGTAGTAATGTCTGAGCCGAAGCAAAGAACCGTGGAGCAAAGGTAGTACCTGGTGCCTTGTTCTATGAGCTTGTATCTTTCTAGTTTTTATTGTGGTAAACTACCGACAATGTAAAATTTGTTGTTTAATCTATCTTTAAGTATGCTATTATCTAACTTCATGTTCACATGTATGACATCTTGGGGTGCCTGTGATGCCTACAGAGTCATGGCTTTGGTATGGTTCCTCTGCCAAACAGTGACCTTATGCTCCAGAAGCGTTGACTTTGGTTTCCTTACCATGTGATGGTTGGCTTTATACTGCCCTTTTATACTTCTCTCACAGAGCTGTTGTCATAAGGGTGGAGAGGAAGTAGTGCAGCCCTCGTGTTCAGCGGGGTCTGCAGAGAAGGAAACCCACCTCCATGGCCAGCCAAAGCCAGGACTGCCAGATGACGCACGATGACAGTGAAGTCCTAATGGTGGTGCCATCTCTGCACCTCCGAAGCTGTGATACTGCAACCCAACAGTTTAAGGGCTGAAAGTTTTGGATGAATTATCTTTGCCAGAAAGCTGGCTTCCTGTCAGCGCCGTGCTCAGTGTGATTTGTAGTTGGGCTGTATGATGATGTCTGTCCTATTTTCATAGGAGTTTGAAGAAGGTGGCTTTAAAATATTATGAGTATGGATGAATTACATACTTGTCACATGCTTTAAAGCCAGGTTCTTACTCTGTCACTATGCCATTTTTACTGCCCATGCCCATGGTAGCTAGGTGAAGGAGAATTTGGATCCAGTTAGACTCAGGCCACAATGACTAAAGCAGTGGAAAAATAATACATATGAACAGAGGTTGAAATGGATGTGACTTCGCGGGCTAGAAAGTCAGGTTCAGAATTAAAGCATTCAGATTTTCCTCAGGTGTGTGGAGGTTTACATGGGGCGGACCTTGGATATTTGCTCTTTCCTGCTTGGTAAGTCCTCAGGTTGCAGCCTGGACCAAGCATTGTGTGAGAAGTGGAGTGAGAAGGTGAGGTCCACAGGTGTCCTGACGTGCTGTGCCTGCCTGCTTCTTACTTGGCCAGCCACACACCTTGTTTTCCTACTGTCTGTGTACTAATTGCGGAGGTGCACTCTCCACCTCTAGGAGCCATGGGGAACAAGGGTTTCAGCCTCGCTGCAGGCCTGGCTTTCAGTCCACATGTGTTTTGAGCAAGTTACTTCATGTTTTGGACTACTGATTTTTCTTCTTCAAAATAAGGCTAATAGAATTATGGAGGTAGCTTAGTAGTCTAAGCATCTACCTGGCAAGCACAAGGACCTGGGTTATATCCCTGGTATTATGTTCTGCGGCAATCCCAGAATGAGGAGAACCAGGTACACTGTGCTGGCCCGAAACTGGGCTGAGGAGCCTGAGATTGGAGGATCACTGTGAGTCCAAGCCATATAGTGAGACCCTGTACCAAAGAAAGAAAGAAAGAAAGAAAGATAGATAGATAGATAGATAGATTAAAATAATAAGACTACCAGTAGTTGTGATGAGGCCTGAGGGAGGTTGCCTGTAAAAAGTGACACCAGTGTGCTGTTGGAAGCGCTCAGCAGTCCCTGGTGGCTCTGAGCAGGGAAGCAAGTGGCCGTCCAAGGGTTGAGCCAGGCACCAACCCCCTGCTAGGTTCCTGTGTTGTATTTAGCCCTTCAGACCATGTCCTGAGGCTCTGAAGCCCTACTGGCCACCGCCCTGTATGCATGCATCTTTCCCCTCTCTACAGTGAGGTCCTGCCTTGGCTGGTTGCTCATCTGCCTGGTAGGATTCACCAGAAGGTGTATGGGTTCTGCCTCCTTCCCTAGGATGTTATTTGCATTATAGGAAGAAACTGAGCCTAATGAATGTATCTGTGAGATGTGTAGCCAGGTGTTAGTCAAGCGTGTGTAGTGTTTCCCACCCATGAACCCTGCATGGCACTGTGGTAGGCTTAGAAGAATGAGAAAGGAATGAAGGCAAAGAGCGAGAAGGATGTCTAGCCCAACGTGGAGGGCAGAGGAGCAGTAAGTAAGTGTGCCAAGTGTGCAGCGGGTGCCACGTTTGGGTAGGAGAGATTCATTCACAAGCGTCTTCAGGAGGTTACTCTGTGACAGCCGTTGTTGTAGGAGTTGATGTCACTGACCGAGGTGGACAGCACCTTGTCTTTGCCCTGGGTGTTGGGACCTGGGGTCAGACCTGGAAGGAGAGGAGAATTAGGTTGGGCAGTCCAAAGCATAAAGTAAGAAGCGGCTTTGGCTTGAAGGGAGCGAAGGGATACAGCGTTGATGGACAAGACCAGAGAGAGGGAAGAGTTCACACCTGGATGGGATTGGCCCTGCAGGGCCTTGGCCATGGGCTAGATCTACTGGTTTTCCACTGTGCCATGACTGGTGTTTTTGAAACCTCTTCCTCATGCTGTGGGGATTTCTTCTCCTTGTGTGATACGGAGAAGTGCTCATTTTCATCTTTAAAGACAGCCCCTCTGCTGTCAGGGATACCTAGTCCTTGTCATGCTTAAGTCAGCTTGCAGTAAACTTGATGTTATGTGGAATTCTCGTTTCATACACCTTTGTATATTGAGTATGACAAGGATTTTTTTTTTGGGGGGGTGCTGTCTTAGGTTGCCGTAAAGGTGGGTCTGGGGATCAAACTGCCATCTCATGTCTGGGATTGCCCGCCAGGCACTTAAACCACTGAGCTAACCCGAAGGCCCCTGTATACTGGTTATGAAAGATCACAATTTTAGAATTTTAATTAGTGAAAAATGATGCAGTATTGATGTACTGATCACTTCTTTGATTTTTTGAAACATTTATTTATTTTATTATTATTTTTAATGTATTTGGTATAGGATCTGCCTATGCAGTGTGGACTCAGAGATTCTTCTGTTTTCAGCCTCCCCAGCAGTGGGGTTACAGGCATGTACCACCAGGCCTGGTCTGAATGGGTGGATCAGTGCACCCAGAGGCAGGGCCAGTGCAGCATGTGGTGCTGGGGATTGAACCCTGGTCCCTGCACTTGCCTAAATAGGCACTTAGTCTCCTAAGCTATCTTATTGGCCCAGTTCTTTGATTGTTGATGAGATTTATTATGCTTACTATTTATGGTCTTGTTAACTTTTGAACACTTTGTGTTTCTAAATTGTTTCCTATGGTTAAGTTACTTAGAGTTTGGAAAGGAGCTGTCAGTCTTTTTAAAGAAAAAAGATATTTCTTCATAGTCCACAGATCTTAAATTCAAGTACTCACCAAACTGTTATATTACATCCTCAAGTTGCTATAGTAAATTCTCTTGTGTAAACATAACAGCTATACGAAGCTGTAGTGAATGGACCTATTGACTGCAGGATGTTGAGCTGCAGTGAGTACAGGGTGTGCCTGAGAGCAGTCTTGCTTGACAGGGGTTGACTTTGCATCCAGTGTGTTAGTTTTTCTTATTCTTTGCTGCATAAGTTATCTGTAAGTTGTGGTTTCAGAGCTGCTGTACATTGTCATAAGATCATTCAGATTATTATTATTATTATTTTCTTGTTTCAAAACCTTTGTTTGTTTATTCATTCATTCTTTATGGCTGGCTCAGTCCACCCCGAGGGCAGGGCCGGTGCAGCATGTGGGGTGGGGGACTGAACCGAGGTCCCTGAAGCCACCCAAGCTCCCAAGCAGGCACTTTAGACCACCGAGCCATCCCGCCGGGCCCCAGATCATTCAGATTAAACAAATGTCATTTAAAAATAGGTAAAAGTATCAGGAAAAATGTTGATTCAAAATAATAAAAACATTCATTAAAACAGTCATACAACAGATTTATTGTTAAAATGGTAGCATAACAAATGCTAGCCATGAGTGTTCTGTGTCCTGTAGCACTTGGTGACCTAGCGGGTAGCATTGTGCTTCTGCTCACAGAAATTGGCAGAGAGGAAGGGAGGGGTGGCCCTGGATGGGGCAGGGCCATTTCCTGTTTGTACTTCCTTCCCTTTATAGAGTAACAGACAAAAAAAAAATTTTTTTTTTGACACTGCCTCTGAATGGGTTAGTCTTCTTCTTGTAGACTTGTGTATTGGTGGCTTTAAAACAGGCCAGGCTCCCTAAAATCATACATTTCCAAGTGTCTGCACATAGGAGGTACAGTGCCATCTTTTAGTTCTCTCTTTTTTTTTTTTTTTTTTTTTTTTATTTAAAGTTTACAGGGTCTGTACACTGATCAGACTTGTAGTGATCCTTCTTGTTTTTCAGCCTCCTAAGCCCTGGGATTACAGGCAAGCACTGGGACTATATGTGAATTCCACCATGCCCACTCTCATTTGCTATCTCAGCATATCCCAGGGGTGGGGCTGGCATGGCAGGCCAGGGATTGAACCCCTGACCCTGTGTCTGCTTAAGCAGGCACTCTGATCTACTGAGCCATTCTTGTGCTTTTCGGTAATTGGCATCTGGATAGTAAGCATCCTGAGTCATAATTATCTGCTTGTTTGCTTGCTTATTTATTTATTGTGGTTTTGGGGATCGAACTTGGGACCTTACACTTGTGAGGCAGGTGCTTATGCTGCTAAGCAATCTCCCCATCTCCTGTGTCATAACTAAATTCTCAGACTTACACAGATAGCTACACACATTTGGGCTGTATTGACTAGTGTATACTGAATACTGAAGCCCTGGAATTGCTCATAGTAATTTACATACACATTGCTGAATCCTAGTAGTCCTAGAATGACATAAGCTTTTGATGTGAAGAAGCTTGTATTAGCTTGATTCACTTGCTAGTGATTTAAGGGGATGTACTTGTCTGCTACTTTTAATTTTTGTGTGTGTCTTTTTGAAACAGGGTCTTGCTGTGCAGTTCAGGCATGCCATAAACTCACTTTGTAGCCCAGGCTAGCCTTGAACTCACAACAATCCTCCTTCCTTGGCCTCCAGAGTTCTGGGATTACAGGTGTGCTCCACCATGTTGGCTTGGTACTTTAAATTATTTGACTTTTTTTTTTTTTTTTTTTTTTTTTTAAAGAGAAAGAACTTTGTTTTGTTCTCCATAGTAGCTGCACCATCCAGAACAGTGTTTCACATATGCTAAATGTGCATACATGTTTGCTGAGTGAAAGACTGAGTAGTCAGTTGATAACCCTGAATCGGTCATCTCCTGCAGCTGTAGGAATTTGATATGAAGTGATTTAGAAGCTGGAATGCTTAAGGATAGATTAAGCATGCTTGTGTTCTAAGACACTGATTTTTTAAAAAGTTGCTGAAGATGCTGCGGTGCATGCTTATAATTGTAGTGAGGCTAAGGCAAGAGAGTCACAAGTCCAAGGCCAGCTTGACAATGTACTGAGGCTGTCCCAAGATAAAAAGTGAAAATAATTGAGGGTGTGTCTCACTGGTAATGAGCTTGCCTAGCGAGGGCTGGGGTTAGAGCCCCAACACTGCAAAACACAGAAGTGAGGATTTGTATAGCATAAAATGGGCTTTGTTAAATATATGTATATGTATATGTATATATATATGTATTTTTATTATATGCATATAAAATATATATACTTATGAAATTAGTATTATGAACAGTAGTCTTAATTTCAGCTTAGCATCATTTCTGTTTTTCTCAATAGATGAAAAATCCTTATTTATATGTTTAAATAGTTGTTAGTGACAATACATTTTAAACAGCTGTCCTTGCAACCTTAGGGTAATTTTCAGTAAGATATAACTCAGTTCTCAAAAGAAGTACTAGAAAATTTTTAACCAAAGTGGAAGTCTTGAAAATTTTTGCTGTCTGTATTCATTGTGGAGAAAAATGAATTTACTTGTGAGAAACATGCAAGAGCTGCTGAGGGTCCTGATGCTTTCTGCTACAGCAGTGTGACTTGGGGTGTTCTGGCCATGCCTGGGTGTGAGGCCCTGTCTGCAGCTGACTGGGGCCCTTCCCTGACAGTGGCTGGAGAGGGCCATTGCTCTGGGGCTTGTATTTAGACGCACCTCCACGCAGAGCTGCTGGTGCTCATCAGCAAGAGAGCTGCGTGAGTAGGCACAGAAACAAGAGGAAACTGCAGCAGTTCTTCCTCGTTATGCCTAGGGACTGTACTGAACACATAGTTGTACAAGATCTGCTGCTGAATGCTTTTGTGTTAACTGTTTTCCCTTATTTGAAATAAACATGCTGATTTTTTTTTTTTAAAGACCCACTCTTGTGGCCCCACTGAGGTAAATCTGCAGGAAGCTTGGCGGGAAGAGCCCTGCTCTCATCCTGTGCTCACCTGCTTCCGCTGAGGAATCTTAGCCCTGGACAGTCAGCTCGTTCCAGGTTAAGTCTAGATGCGGGTGAGGAGAGCTCCAAGCCAGATCCTGATGTTTGTAGTTTTAGGCTTTATTTGTTTAAAGATAATTACTTTAGCCCGGAAGTATTGTGTCATATCTAAGGCATGCTAGCCTGTGGAATATTCAAATAGCAGGTAGGATGGAAGGGTAGAATTTTCTGGATAGTATTGTAGTGTTTCAGATACACCGATCACAGTTTCTTTTCCAGGAAACATCTGACATTTAGTTCTGCCTAGTGGGACTAACACTTCAAGTGAACAACAAATAAGTTGAGGCAGAGTGAGCCAGGGGCAGTGGCAGCTTCTGGCATAATTGCTCCAGTGATGCCCAGGGTGTTGGGAATGAAAGGGGATTAGAAAAGGAGTGTTATGAGGTGGGTTGAGCTAGTATCTCAGGGTAGTTTTGTGAAGAAATATCATGGCTTAGTATACATGCACACGCACACACACTCACCATTCACATGAAACCCAAGATTCATGAGACAGTTCTTACAGTGACACATACTGGTATTTTTAAAAATACTATTATTACTCAAATTGATTTTTCTATTCACTAGTGGGTTAGACTTACTGTTTACAGAGTACTGCTTGGAGAAGCTACTTGCCATGCTTAGGTATTTACACAGCTTTTAGGGCTTAGGTATTTACACAGCTTTTAGGGCATTGATTTTGGCACTGAATGTGTAGGTAGTGGGACCCATCTGGGTTAAGCTACAATTAATGTGAACAGTTTAAGGAAAACTGAAAGTGTTCTCAACTCCAGAGGCTCCTGTTTCTTAGTATCCAGCTAAGGGTCTGCTCCAGATGGCGTTTATTATATCAATACCTGATTCTTAGGAAGGACTTCACCCAAATACCCAAGGCATAGGATTTATCTTTTTCTCACGTGCTTTTACTTGAACCACCGAGTCACTCTTAAGCGTCTCCACTGCACTTCCCTTCTTCCCAGTGGCCAGAACATCTGTGAGTGTGGGTTGCTGAGGAGCAGGCCTGAAGCTGCCTCCTGGGTCTGTCGGGTCAGTGCTGTGCTGGACTCACTTTCTGGGCTTGTGCTAATGAGTTAGCTGATACCTGACTCACTTCATGATAGCTGACCTGTGCATTTATGAAGGGTTTTGATGGCATCTTTTTTTTAGTTTTTGAGACGGGGTCTGTCTTTGTGGTTGAGGCCCAGGCTGGCCTTCAAGGACATTTTTCTATTTGATATAGTGAGTGGACTTGTATTCCCTTCCCTATTTTGGAAAGTAAATTAATTCAGTAAGACCCTCTTAGTATATACTTTCTGAAATTTTTAGTCAAGGAGGAGCTGACTGTATCTTCTGTGGAGGAGATAGATGCTGTGTGTTCAGATATTCCTATGGTTTTTAGTGTCCCAAGTACAGTTGCCATGCTAATCGTCTCAGACTGTGTCCATGTGAGCCGCTGTGTTCTTGTGCTGGTCCTCTCTCCCTGCGTCTTTCTTAGCTTCTTTCTTGCTGCTCGGAGGCCTTGGCTTTGCTTCCCCTGCCCTGCCTGTCTTCCCCTGCTCCCCGTTTTTCCCTTACCATGGCAAATGCTCGGAGGGCCTTTGAGTGTTCACCGTGGAAGCCAGGGTTTCTGTTGAAGAGGCCCTAAAACCATGGGTACAGTCAAATGGTGAATCAAACTAAATAGCAGCACCAGGAAAATGTGGCCTCCACACCAAAGAAATAAGCTGCTGCTGTTCCTCACAGAATTATTTGAGAGGAAATAACATCTGTGGAGCACAGTTTCAAATTAGCAGGTAGAAAAGCCTTTCCCTGTGAGTGTGCATGCTGTGGGATGAATCAGACTTAGGGTTCTTTTGAGAGTGCAGGTGTGAGTCATTCAGTGGGCTTGCTTTGAGAAATTTCTTGTTTAATGGGAAGAAAAGCTTCTCATAAAATGTCCCGATGCTTCCTCTCCACTGCCCCCAGCTGTTCCCTCTTTCATTTCCTTACTACCTGAAGCGGAGCCTCTCTCCATCTTGTGTTTCAATTAATTGCTCCTGCTGCATCCTCCTCAGGCGAGTGCCTCACTGTCAGCGTGCGCTGTGCTCCCCCCCACCCCCCAGAGTGAGCTCCCCAGCAGAAGTGATGTTTACTCAGGCCTGTGTCCTCAGGGCCACATAAGGCCTGCCTCTGCCTTTTTATGAAAAAAGGAATGGATAAGATAGGAAACCTCCCTGAGGAGGGTACAGAGTCCCCGTGGTGACTGATCTTGTCACAGCACATGGGAAATGGCGCTGATGGACTCCAAGCCCAGGGTCTTCATCAGACTGCCACGGTCCCTGCCTTCTCCATGATTGCACTTTCTCTAGTTTCTGTTATGTGTGGTCTAAAAATATTAGATGGAAAGTTCTGGAAGTCACTCCTGAGGTTTAATTGTGTGCCGTTCTGAGTAGTGTCATACATTTTACACTGCCTGTGTCCATCCCATTTGGGAAGTGAACTGTTCCTGTGAGGCGTGTACACTGTGTGCTGCCTGCCTGCTGGCTGTCTCGTTCCCAGCTCTGTGGCGGCTGTGTTGTGAGCCTGTGCTGCTTACTGCAGTTGGTCCTGTTATGGAGGCCCTTTGTCTTACTTCATCATAAGGGCGAGTACAGGGTGATAAAGTGTTTGGTATTTATTTTAAAGAGAGAAAAAAACAATAAAGATGATACAGAATTTTAAAACGAGAGGATTGGAAATTGCCAGTGGTTGGTATAGTGCATAGCGCTTTATCTTCAAAGTAGTTGTTCAGATTACCAGGTATAGGCATGTGATTGATCAGTCAGTACGCACTAACTGCTCCTTTGGATGAGCTAGTAGAGATTAGTAGTAGTTATTTTAGCTCTCTTGTGTACGTATACATATCTTTTCCCCTGCTATTTAAAAAAAGAGTATATTCAGGCAACTCATTATAGCATACTGAGTTCCATTCTGTTCACTTTTTGTTGTTAATCTCCTAACTGTCCCTGATTTCTGTCATAAGTAGGGACAGGAAAAGATTTGTCATGTTCAGTGCTGCTCTCAGTGGCCTCAGTATCTCCTGGGTTGCACAACTTACTTCCTGTAGATAAAACGTGACCCTGGCACTCTCACCCCAGGTCTTGCCCTTGACTTGGCAAGTAAGGGCCTCGGTCTATATTTTCAGTTTGAAGCGAAGAGCTTGTTAAGTCATGTGGAACAGGCCCATCCTCTGTGCAGAATTTAAGGACATCTTGGTAGCATTATAGGACATTGTCTCTCTTGGAATTGAGGAAGCCTTATATCCTTTGAGCGTGAACATAGTAAAAATATTTGTGTTTCCTTCTGAAATGTTTGAGGTTTTGAGAAAATTCTTAGGGCCTGCAAGTGAGTTGCAGTTTTGGCAGCAAACTACATGTTGTATAGAGCCAACTTTTAAGTTTTATTTTTTCCTAGAGACACATCTGTGAACTAAAGTGGAAAAAGTGACAAAATAGGGTTAACATTTAAAAATAGTCTACAATTATTTTGTTTTCTTGTCTCTAAGTAGGATGTACAAATTAAAAAAACAAGTAGTATCCTGGTATTGGACTAGTATCCTGGTGAGCATAGTCTTAAAAAATAATAGCAGATGTTAGCTTTTCCATGTGTGTATTAATGGATGAAAATGTTACTTCTGAAATCAGGAAGGACAATGGAGATCAAGGTTTTACAATTAGAAGTTTTTAATTACAATGCAGGCCCCAGGATTCCTCCTGTGCACGCCATTTTGCTGTTCATCCATGCCCCATTTTAAAGCAGTTATGGTTAACTGAGATTTCGAGTCCAGTCGGAAGGGTGACCTTAGCGGTCTCACTGCCTTCTTGGCCGTGTGGACCCTGGGCTCGCTCCCCCAGCTGCTCTCCCCTTTAATGTGTGCACAGCACATGTACCAGGCCAGCGAGGAGCCCTGCCCGACCTGACCAGGCAGTCCCGAGGGCCCAGAGCCCAGCGCCGGCCTTCCCGTCCTTCCCGTCCTTCCTGTCCTTCCCGTCCTTTGCTCAGCTGTTCCTCTGCTGACACCCAGGGTTAGCAGCCGCCAATTCTCCCCTGCTGCTCCCTGTTCTGTCCCTGTGCTGTCCCCATTTGTTTCCCCACCACGCCCACCTCTGCTTCCCCTCTCCTGACCACTACTCTCTTTTCCTTTGTTTTCCTTCTTATTTCTCCTCCCTTTTAAAAAATGGTTAATATAGAGAGTGGCATTATCATTACAGTTGAAGATTTTGTAACTGAAATTATTTCGGACTTAGATTTAAAGCTTAATAATGATTTTCCTAGTAATTCAATCAAAGGGGGAGGTAGAAGTCTGCTGTAACCTTCCCCATTGAATAAAACTATTTCTTTTTAAAGGAGAAACTGTCTCTCTCCATCTGTCCATTCTTTCACTAAACAAGTATGTATTGAGCACCTGTACCAGACATGCACGTGGGCTTCAGGGATGTAGTGATGAAGGAGAGAGAGGATGCCCTGTCCTCCCAGAGCTTGTTCTTCTGTGGAATACTAGTCCAATACATGTGAACAAACACTTGGACATTGGCAGTGGTTATGTGGCCTGTGTACCTGTGGCTCAAGGAGACCCTCCGTGAGTTTTGACAGGAAGATAGGAGCCAGAAAGTTCTAGCAGAGGGAACAGCATGTGCTAAGGCTTTAGGCTGGGAGAGCTAGTGACCAAGGAGCCCGGGTTCAGGCCTGCACTGGGGCAGAGCCAGAGGGCGGTGCAGGGGAGGGGCCCCAGGCCTCCATCCAGCTAGCAATGCCAGCATTTGGGTTTGATTCTCTATGCACGAGAAGCTGCGAGAGAGTTGGAATGACCCGATGTACACTCAGAAGGACTTTTTAAACTCACCATCTAGATCTCTGCTTGAAGCTTTTGTGGTTCGTTACCTCTGCAGTTCAGACTTCTCTTGGTTACTACACCATCATGAATTGTTAGCTACCCGCTCTCCCCTCCTTGTTTTCTGTCCCTGCAGGGTGATTTGGGGCCTCAAGCCCATGTGACCCATGGACAGTGAGGTGGATTTGATACTCGGGTGGTAAAGGACATTAGCAGAGCCTGTCTGTGCTGTCTTGAGGTTGTACCAGGAGGAGAACTCCCTTCCGACATCAGCCCCCTCCTAAACCTGGGAGAATACTCTTGTAGTTGGGTGATATAATGCAGTCATTTTCCCTTTTGACTTCCTTAACGGTAATACTTGTAATAGTATTCCTTATCCCCAGGCTGGCCTTGGTATTCGGTGAATTAGAACCTCAGGGGGCTATGTCAGGATGTTTGCATGTTAAATTTTTAAAAATGTAAACAGATTATTTATTTCCTGAGCAGTCCTTGAAGTTGTAATGCCCTAGCTTGAAGACTACAGATATAAAAAGGGTGCTCCATGAGGTCAGGGACATGGGGCAGCCTGTTCTTGGTAGTTATCTGGGGTGCCTGGTAGCAACAACTCTTTCCTCAAGAAATGAATTATCTGTATGTAGAAATGTGGAGAATTCTCTGATTTTCTTTTTCCTTTCTCCTTCCCCTTCCTCATGTTTCTTGCTAACATGTAGTCCTACAGTGTAAGTCTTGCTAATGATAAAAGATTCAGGGGATTGACAAATGGCTGTCCAGGGCTGCTCTCTGGAAGAAGCTGAGGCCTACTCATAGTTGTGAGCCAGAGGAGAGGGAAATCCTTCATGGCCACAGGGTAGGTGGGTAGACTCTGGCTGAGGTGGCTTTTATCCGTGTTGGCATTACCCTCACTTGTTTTCAGTTCTGAAATGAGGGCCCTAAGGTATTCAGGGAACGCAGTTACTTAAAAACTGCACATTTTAGAACACACTGTTATCTTCTCAAAGGCCGAGCCTGTCATGTGGCTTATGTTTGAACAGTTCAGGCTGAGGCACAGAGAAGTTGCCACAGAAGCTCTCTGTAAACACCTAAGTGCCGGGCAGAGCTCTTGTTTCCTCTGATTCTCTAAGCAGCAACGCCTTGTTAAATGCAGCGAGAGAACAATCAGTTCCTTGTTTGTGCTTATTGTTAGTTTCTTTTCTTGAGTAAGTTCAAAGAATGGTAGCTTATACGTTGCCACGAGCTTCCAGACCTGAGGTTTAGTTCATGTCAGTGCGGCTTCTTAGCAGTCTGTGTAACATTTTCTCTGCAAACTTCTTAAAATTTGAAAAGGAATAAGGTGAATATGTTTGAAGAAGCCCAGCCTGAGTAACTTGGAGACTTCGCAGCACCCCATGAAGTAGGGAGGGCCCAGGTTCATGCCTTAGTCAGCAGCAGAAACCTTGAGTATCTGCTCTGTTGTTAGATCCAGTCCTTGGGTGGCTCCATCTGCCTTGCCCCTTCTTCTGGGAGGTCAGGGGTCGGCATAAATTGATCAGGTGTCACCGGTGGATGGAAAGCAGCCGACGTTAGTCGGGTTGTGCTCCTGTGTGATAGATTTCCTTCCGTGTCTGCCCAGAAAGCGCTTGACCTCCTTTACTCTAGTTACTGCAAGGAAATCTTTGTCCTCTCAGGTTTGCTTCAGTGAGAAAAGTTAAGCATTGGAATTGTATTAGATACAATAAGGGGCCCATCAGAACGTTTGAAATCATTCGAGGTTCAGCTTAAGCCATTGAAAGAGCTATTCATTTGCTTGTGGAGCTGCCTCAAGAGTTATCATGGTGGGCGAGAATTTGAAAAGCCAGCATATACCTTTAATTATTTTAGGGTTTGCACAGAAATGTTTTCTATTGCATTTTAGACCTCAGCCCCTCTGTGACTAGGCCTTCTAAACTTGACCAGACACAGTCCTCAGTTTGAAGAACAAGCTTCTTCACCTAGTTACATTTTCTCGTCTTCATCTGATTTTATGAGATAAAACTCAACTCTGCCCAGAAGTAGGTGGTGAAGCTCAGCACCAGGAGCCTTTCAGCACGAAGCCTCTCAGTTTGAGAGTCTGTGCCACCATGGGACATTCTGAAGTGATTCTGTGTCGCCTCATATGCAGGCTCCTCTGCTGATTGTCAATGTCTGATATGTGGGCTCTTGGTGGGCACTGTGAGATTCAGGGACTCAGGCCTTGGTGGCCCAAAGATTTTCTCCTTTTCCCTTTAATGGGTCTGTCGAGCTTCCACGAGTTGAGGGCCTGAGCTTGGGGTCGCTTGGTTTATTAGTGAAGGGCTGGGCTGGCTCATAGCTCAGTTTCATCTGTGTTGGAACACGAACTCTCCTCAGGCAGAAGAATATCCTGGTGTCACGGAGACAGAGCCCGCACGAGTGGCATTTGGCCTACCTTTCTTTAGGCTCTAAAGGCATCTTTTCAGGCTGATTATGAAAATTCTGGTTTCCATCCAGTTAGATGGGAAGGCCCCCATGGCTAATGTTGTCTGTTCTTCACCCCTCTGGGAGCTCCCACCGGCTTTACCCTGGTTCCCCTCAGGACAGCAGAGCAGAGGGAGCATTTCTGTTCCAAATTCTGTAATGAATGCAGCAGTCTGCTGCTCATTGTCTGTATGTGACAACTCAATGTAGTATTAAAATGTAAGAAGAGCAAGCATTACTTCAGAAGGCACAGCCCTTTCTAGACCTTGTTCTCCTCAGGATGCCAGAGTAAGTATTTCTAGGGTAGGAGTGGGTGAGGAGCAAGGCTGGATGCTGGATTCCTTTTAGGTCCTAATCCCTTCGCTCAACAGATGTGTCATCCTGTCCTGTGCTGAGCTCATACTCTTGATTTATAGCAGACCTGAAAGCGGGAAGAATGACTTATTTTCTTTGTAATGTGCTCAACCAAAGTCTGTAGGATGATAGATTCGTTTATTCTTACTTCTTACTTTAGGCTGTGTGGCCCAATAGATTTAAAATTGACTAAAATACAGATTGCTTTAAGAATACAGTTGCATTTTTGTTTTGTAACCAGACTTGCCTAATTTTGAGTGATTGTTCCAACGTGATTTTTCTTTCTGTAAGCTGTTAGAGCAGAACTAGTCATTTGTGTGCTTCAGAAATGCATGACTTTTTCTTACTTGAAAAATTATAAACCTGAATGCAGATTGTTTGATTGGTTACTTAATATTATGGGAGGAAATGATGAAGAAAATGTTATTAAGTGCAGTGAAATTGAGGATTTTCTTTCTCCTTGAGTATAACAGTAATGACTTAGTGATACCTTCGGGTGAAGCAGTTCATAAATTAAATGCCCTGACATTTAGGAAGCCTGAGAGCTGAGCCTTTGAGTCTGATGAGAGACTTTAAAAGTCTTATTTCTCATCTTTGCATTTCCTTGCCTCCTTGATGGCATTTCCATAAATTTAGTGGTTCATTTTTCACAGATGACGGGCAGCCAGCCGCTTTCCTCTTCACCCTTGGTTCAGCCTTTCTCTGCAGCCATATTCTTTTGTTCAGAAGTTCAAATATTAAAAGAAATGAGCATAGTTCTGGTAATGTCAGCTCTTACTCTTTGTTGGGGGAGAGAGGGGCCATCTGTGGGATTGTTTGATACTCAGTAGTGGATCTGACCAGACAGTGACAAATGTCATTTATTTCATTGTTGGTACCAAGGCACCAGGAAACTCCGGGGCTGCTTCATTCAAGAAGCAGAGCTGAGGCTAAGATTAGCATCCCTTTTGTAAAGTGAGGGTTTCCCTCCTTGATGTTAGCTGGGTTATCGTTTTGCTCTATGGCCATCATGGGCTGCATAGGTCCTTATGTCAGCAACAGTGGAAATTAAAATGGAGGTCGCCAGAAGGAATTTACAGGCAAAAGTTTTAATGTGAAAGTAGAAGAATCTGGTCAAGGGCTTCAGCTTGAGGAATTGAAAGCTAAAAGGAGCACAGCCCAGACAAAGATCAAGCTGGCCCCTCAACAGAGGAAAAGGGTCTGATGTCAATGGACTGGCTCATTTGCAGAAGAGCAGGGCAGGGTTTGTGGGTCCAGTCTGGATGCTCATCTTCTTGCTTTGGCACTACAGATGGCTGGCTCCTGAGGGGTGCCCTCCTGTGTGAGGAGGCTGGCCTGCTCTGCCTGGGGCAGTTTCAGTCCTGGAGGCTCAGCTCTTACTCAGGGTGACCTAACTTTAGGGCAGTGGAGACTTTAGACACAATTGAATGTGCTATGAATGTCCCATGTTAGAGTCCTCAGTCTTGGCAGGGGATTAGGCTGTGTAATTAGGGATTTGACTCAAAGTTTTACAAAGTGAGTATCAACCTTTGTCCTAGTTACAGATTGGGTGTCTGTAGGCCCAAGTAAGCAGTCTCAGTCTTATTTTCAAGCAAAAGCCACTTTCGAGTCACCAATTACTTTAGAATAAAACACACATAGTTTAGGACTCAGAGGTTCATTTGATCACTGTCCCTGTGGGGGTGTCCAGTGATAGCAACTGCGAGAGACAGTGGCAACCTGAGGCTTTAGTGTCAGTGTCTGCAGGCAAGGTTAGGGCTTCCATGTAGACGTGTGTGGACTCAGACTCACCTGGTTTTAGATCTGAAAAAGAAAAAAATATATTTGGAGATTGAAGTTTATGTCCTTTGCTTGCTGCTGCAGAGCTAGGTGTGGGGTACACTTTGGTGTACATTAAGTGCATAATTATTCATTTATCCTAAGAAACACCCTTATGAACCAGTTTGCAATTATCCCACTGTAGGACTGCTGTGCTTCTGCTCCAAGGAGAGCCTGGCAGTTGAAACCAGGCAGGCCTGCTCCAGGTCTCGGTGCCCCCGCCTCGTTCTCTTCAGGCAGGGGACTGTCATTTCTGTGACCATGTTGCTGTTCTTCTCCTGTTCTTCTCACAGAAGCCTTTTTTCTTCTTGCTATTTGTGCAGCCATCAAACGTTTTTAAGCCTGTGCTATATGCCAGGCACAGTGCTGAGTTCTACAGATCCAGAGACTAAACCAAATAACCACAGCACAAACTGCAGCAAGAAATGAGGGAAAGGGCCAGGGAGATAGCTCAGTAGAGTAAGTGCCTGCCTAGCAAGCACAGGGCCCTGGCTTCAGTCTCCAGTTCTCCAAAAAGAGAGAATTGAGGGAAGAAGGGCAGAGAGCTGTGAGAACACAGGCAGAGGCCATGGTCACCGGGTTGCCTGCGCCTGCCTTCCTTTCCCCTTCCAGGCTCTTGCTGCTGTCTCTAAATGCTCTAACTTGGCTGAATTCAGGGACGTTCCCTTTCCCTCCGTCACGTTGTATCTTCAGGCTCCTGTGCAGATTCTAAGTGTTTCGTTGTGGAACGTGCTCTGATTGGATCGCTGCTGTGAGGTGTGCTGTGTCCTGCCTGCCTTGGAACAGTTTGAGGGAAGAGGCAGAGTGGACATCTGGGTCGGAAAACCGCCTTGAGGCTCTAACACATTTTCTGTTAGGAAATACAGATCCCGTGAGCCAGAGCTTGCGCAAGGACTCGGCCTCTCCATTGCTTTCTCTTTTAGTGCATCTTTGCAGGACTGACTCTGCTTAAGTTTGGGCCCAGAAAGTTGATCTTGTAGCCTCCTCGCTATTGCCACTGAAGCTGCAGTGACACTGGTTCTTTTGTTTTTGTTTGTTTAAAAATCTCATTCTCTATCTGTTAAGCTGAAGTAACTCTGTGGAGCAGATGCATTCCTAGTGCCTTGGGCTCTGAAGCAGCCACTTCCTGAGGATCTGATGGCGTCACTGGAAGGCCTAGAAGGGTAGGACAGACTTAGCTCCTGGCTCCAGGAGCTCTGTGCTTGAGAAGAGAAGAAAATAATTGCCACAGAGCTGAAAGGCGCACCACATGGTGGCCCCAGTATCCACAATAGCCCCATGCTGCTCAGCACCTCTGGGGCCAGTTCCGTAACCTTGAGCAGCTGCTTCTGTGTGTGCTCTGAGGATGACTAGGTTGAGCTATGCAAGTGCCCGACAGCATCTCTGTCCTTCCGATTTCATCATTGTGATCGTCATGCCCATTGCTTGTGCAGTCACACATTGTACTCTGGCATCTGAGGAGGAAGGAAAGGCTTCTGAGATGGAAGAGCAGAAGGCAGCCCAGAGGCCATGGGCCTTGAGGTTGTGAGCTGGCTGACAGAAGAGAAGCTAGTGAACCAATTAATGAAATGAGAGGAATTTGAATAGGCGGAGGTGCTAAGCACAGCATTCCAGGAAGAAGGCGTCAGATGCCAGAGGTGTCAGGTATACGCAGGCAGGCGACAGCAGATACAGGCTGGCAGGGAGGGCTCACTTAAGGAGCAGTGAAGATTCACCTGGCAGTGGCAGAGGAAAGGCTGGCAGCATGGACTGGGCGTCAAGAGCAGGACTCCCTGCAGCTGGGGCACCCCTCCAGCACTGCATCCTGGCTTGGTGTCCTGAGGCGATGGGTTAGGGTCACCCCCTCCTTGAGTACCAAAGTCTCTGCTGCTCCAGTCCCTGGCTGTATTTGCATATGACTGAGTTGGATGTTCTTGCATACTTACAGCATCTCTAGATCAGACAATACTTAGTATAATTAAACCCTGTATAACTTTAAAAAATTTTAGCTTTTTATTGTTCTATATTTTATTGTTATTATCTGCTGCTGGTTGAGCCCTAGGATCTGGCCCAGCCTTTGAGTGTAGAAAGCTGACTGTCTTGTCATGGGCAGGAGAAGCAACGGTGGAGAGAAGTGGCATCAGCTCTGGAGTGTGAAGGCTGGCTTGAAATACGGTATAGATGCCCTGAGGAGTGCGGGGAGCTTGGGTCAGGCCTCCCTGCTCAGGCCCCCTCAGGGCCACTGTGGGTTCTCAGGGTTCTCTGATGGTGATGTTGCTATATAGTTTGAAAAGATGTTGGTATCCTTTTGACCCCATGTGATACATTCCAGGCCCATAACCTGGGTCCTCCCTGGTAGTGGAAGGAGACTGTGGAGAAAGAACCTGGGCTTTGATTTCATAAAGGTGGTGGAGTGAGGAGAGGCTCTCAAGAGGACACAGGGCCGCTGGCGGAGGGTGGAGGCCAGTGCTCGGCAAGTTCCCAAGCTTGGTCCTCTGGGGCTGCAAGACCTGCTCTAAAAGGGTTAGAGCTGGCCTCTCCCTTTTGGTATGTCTTCCATGTTTGGTAAGTCTTAACCCTTTTAGGCTGCTTTCAAGCTCTGACATCTGCTTTCTGGAACCTTCTGTTTGGAAGAATTAAAGCCGATTGAGCAGTGGTTGGAAGGTTAGCTTTGATCTCTCGTCATACTCGGCGCATGCAGTGGCAGGGCCAGCTGGAGAGAATGTCCTCAGCATTTGTTTCCTCATTTTTATTTTTTCTTTAAGTTTTTTTTTTTTTTTTTTGTTTCCTTATTTTTAAGCAAATAGCAGGAAATCAGCTGTCCAAATTGAAGAATCTGTGCTCAGAAAGCCAAGTTAAATTCTCCAGAGGACTCTTACTTTGCAGATTGTGGTGTATAATTATAGTTAACACAGGGACAGAGGTTTCTTTTTAAAATATATGTACAGTGTATGGAATATACATGTTTGTATTGTAATTAGCAGTAAAACTTGTATTTGGGGAAGCACCTAAAAAATGCTAAAAATGTGTAGTAACGTTGGAGGCAGATGTCCCAGGAAGGGCCCCTAGCAAGCCCGAGGCTTCTGTATTAAGCCATTCATTGCTTTAGGAATCGTAGCTTGTGTATCACGAAGACTAGATTATCCAAGTACGAAAGTATAGTCATAATTTGTACATGCTTCTGAAAACCTCTTTCACACAGTTTTTTGTACCTCTTAAGGATGTCATAACCGTAGGAGTGAGTCAGTTGAAAAAGATTCAGAACTGTGTATTTGTAAATAAATTCTAGGAAGATTTTATATAATCTGTCACTTTGGTATTTCTCCATAAAATTAGTAAAGTTTTAATACTTGATACTTTGTCAGTGTGTTGTATATACAAAAACATTTGAAATTATTGATTCATGTATAGATTCAGTGACAGGTTTTCCATTTGTAGCATGCTGTAAAACATTCACGTCAAACTGACTTGAGTGGAAGATTGTGTCTATGGCAGCAGCTGGTGGCCTGTGTGTGGATGTTGCTAGAATTGTCATATGATTCATTGGCGTCCAAGTGACCTTGGCTTCTCAGTAAACAGTTATACAGGCTTGTCATGCTGTAGTCTTTCTGTTTTTGTTTTTGGTTTTTTTTTTTCTTTCTTTTTTAATTTTATTTTTTGTAGTACCAGGGATCAAACTTGGGATCTTGAGCTTGCCAGGCAGGCACTTATGCTGCTGAGCTATCTGCCTGGCTGCCTTTTCTATGTTTTTAAGAAATATTAGAGTATCTGGCCATAGAAGGCCAAAGCAGGATTGCAATTTCAAGTCAACCTGGGCAACTAGCAACTTAGACCCTATGTCAGAAATAGAAAACACACTGAAGATGTAGCTCAGTGTAAAGGCCCTGCGTTCAGTCCCTGGTACTAAAAACATAAGTCTGGTAGCAAGTTTTTGGCTATCACAGACTTTATATGCTTTTAACATTGTGATTTAGTTACTCCTCACCGACTACACACATTTACATGCAATTCCACAGAACAGCGGCAGTGCAGAGGAGCAGTTCGCCCTTCTTCCTTCAGTCCTCGCCCAGCCAGATTCCTCAGGTGTCACTGCTGTTAGTAATTTGAAGTCACCTAAAAGCCTTTAGGAACCTGGAGAGTCCTCATCTCCATCTGTTTGGAGTCAGAGATGTATTAAGATTCATCACCATCGTGGAGCACAGTGTGAATTTGGAAAGTTCCCTATGAGTTTGAGTTTTCCGACAGCAAGTCTTAGTAAGGGTCACTTTCCTTGGGCGACTCAGCCAGACCCCTCCTCCCGTACCCCTCCCCCTTGTATGTCTGAGACCTGGCCTAGGGATAGGTGCTAGGAAGATGGCTGCCTGTGTGGTGATGACACAGCACATAGGTATCAGGAGAACTTTCCCTACTCTCCCTAAGTCCCTACCTTCGGGTCGTAAAAGGCCAGCCTGTAACAGATACCTGGGAATCTGCCTGGAATTTAGATGGCCCTGTTGGGTTTCACTTTGCACTTATTAATAATTTAGCACTGGGATAAAAATAAAAACAAAGGCTCTCCTTTTCCCCTGTGAGGAGGCATGGCCATGTGTGCTAAGTCATGCAGGTAAGATGAGGAGCGAAGCCCGCCGGGTCACCAGTCTGGAAAGGTCTCCTGTGGGCTGGTGACTCCCTCCTGCAGAACCTGTGCAAAATTAGAATTACTGTCATTGCTCCCAAGGAGGGAGCTTTTCAAAGGCTGCTTGTGTGAGCATTAATTATCTAACCCTAACACAGAAGCTCACTCCAGCAGCCAGTGGTCCCTCAGAGCCACCAGAGCTCTTTCCCGTGCTGCTGCCCCTCAGGGCCGGGAAGGCACAGCCTGGAACAGGCTCTCTTATATGTGATCTGCTCTTGGGTTGCAGTAAAACTGCATTGTAGTATTGATAGCTGCACATGGTCTTCAAGGCTGGGGTTAATTGAAGATGATTTTGCAATCATTTGAGCTGCAGCTTGAGTCTGGGTGCTCTCTGAAATCTGTGCCTTGTAACTAGATTGCTCTTTTTTCTTTTTTTTTTTTTCTGTATTTGTGGTCTTGTTTTATAGTACTAGAGATTGGACCTGCGCCTTCGCACTGAGTACATCCTCACTCCTCTTTAGGGTGAGTTCATTCTGAGGCAGTGTATTACTGAGTCATTGTTCCTGTGGCTGGGCTTGAACCTGTGGTTCTCTGCCTCCACCTCCCAGCTGTGGAGTGATAGGTGTGCCGCTCCTTGAAGTCTGCTGATTAGGACTTTGGGCCCTGCGCAGCTTGAGGCGTACTCAGCTCACTTCAGCTGGTGTGTGCTTCGGCAGACGTTTCATTTGCCTGTTGTTAAAGCTTGCCGTACTTTTTATCTATTCATTTTATTTCTTTAGGGAATTCAAAATTGGAATGCTCTCTAGTCCTGCAGTTGTTAATAAGCACGCGCACTATACTGCTAGCCGAATGCTGGAGCTCTCAACTCGCAGAAGCTTTGTGCATGGAGAGGAGACACTCCTTATAGAAAATGGGGACTCTGCCAAGTGCCTAGGGCTATGGTGTGGGGACACCAGGGAAATAGGGCCCTCACTTCTAGGTAGAGAAGATTTAGAAATGAAATAATTCAACCATGGATGAAGATGATCAGTGCCCTCAAATCAGAATTAAAATATTAAATGATATGTGAAAGAAAACCAGACTCTCCCGTGGTTTACTGTATCACCAAGACTGACTGCTTAGTCCTGCCCTGCTTGACCTTGTCTCCCCCCACCATCCCCCAGCTCTGGTTGACCTCCCAGGTGTCCTGTGTCCTGTGTTCTGGGGTCTGGGGGCAGCAGGCCCAGGCTTACTCCTGGGGGGATCATCCAGGAAGGCATGGGGGTACCCTGCCTGAGGGTCTCAGCCATGTCCCACCCTGCCCAGGGATCTGCCTGCGCCTGGATGGGATTAGCTGCAAGCCGAAAAGGAAGTTTGGTGCCTGGGCTGCTGCCTACAGGGCACATTAGGCTGTGACTCGAGGATAACAACTCTGAGCTGTCTTCAAATAAGAACTAGGACAGTACGGGGGTGTAGCTCAGGGTGAGACCCTGGGGCCCCCCAACAGCCAGCGGGGATCTCTGTGATAGTTGTGAAAGTAGCTTGTGTCATTCTGTGATGACAGTGTTCCTGCTTATCTGTCCTAGGTGATCTATTTGAAGAAGACACCGGAAGAGGCCTACCGAGCCCTGCTGTCCGGCTCAGCGCCACCCTATGTTCCCTTCAGGTAGAGCTGCTTTCTCTCTCCCCTCTGAAAATGCAGAACCAAAAACAAAACCAAAAAATCCAAACCAAATCAAACACTAGGAGGGAAAACCTTCCATAACCGATGTCTCTGAGGAATTGCTAAAGCCTGAATCCTTCTGTCTTGCTGCTTATTTATCCAGACCTGCAAGTGTTTGTGTCACCTTGCTCCAAGCCTCAGTGTCCTCATCTGTAAAAGGGGCACAGGGTGTTTCTGTGATTAAAGTAGGTAGTGCCGCTGCCCTGTGCCCCATGTGGTACCAGGTTGTGTTTCTTGTTGTCATTAATGAGGAATAAGTATTATCCATGATGATTAGGAATGCGATAATAGGATGAGGTCTTGTCATGATCACGAAAGGGCTGGTGATGTAGTGCAGTGTGGAGAGCCCTGGGCTCAGCTCCCAGCCACCCCAGGCAGGTTCAGTGAGTATGTTAGCTTTTATACGAGAGCCAGTCAGAAGTCACAGGAGATTTATTTTCATTTCAGTGCCCGATGAACCTTGGTGTCCTTATTACTTTAGATGAGTATGTCTTGGAGCAGGAATAACATGTTTTTGTGATAGGTAGTTTGTTTCTTGAGAACAAGCAATTTTTTTTTTGACTAATTAAGACCAGAAGAAAAAGAAAAATATTGTAAGAATACTGCTACTAGCTAACAGAATCATAATTATCACTAAGAATAGGCTATAACTAATTTTACAAATAGTTGAAAGGTAACTACATTCACATAGTTCAGACATTTAAGAAGCCCACTGTAGAAACTTTCCTCTTCCTCATTTGTGGCCCTTAGCCTTCTGGGTAGCTCTGGTGCTAGTTTAGGTCATACCTTTCTAGGGTTGCTTGGTGTACATGCAGAGAGCTAAGGCTCTGCCTTCCTGTTGGTCCGTCTAATCACGAAATGTGGCACACTCCCTACACTGTCTGCACCTTAGGTTCTCACCTGACTCACTTTAGATACGGAGAGCTTCCTTCATTGCTGCCTCATTGCTGTTCAATCTACACAAAGACATTTAATACATCTCTTACTGTGCGGTTTGCTCTCATTTTAATTGTAATTTTGAAATAATTTGCTTGTTCTCAAAATACTTCATGCTTTTCCAGATTTTGTCCTCTGTTAGTACACGTGTGCAGCCCATGGTCGCAGGTCTTGTGGGGAGCTAGTACTCGTACATGGCACAATCAGATTACCTTAAAAGGAAGAAACAGAAAGTACGCAGGAAAAGGTCACTGCCATGTGGGCAGACATCAGAGATTTAGCGATGTGCGTAAGGTCCTCATGAGAAGAAGAAGGTCTAACACCAGGCTGAGCACCTGTCTCTCCCTTCAGGTGCCTGTTTCCTACCACAAGTTTGATCTAAGTTTTGCTCTGGCTGTCCCTTTCTCATGGCTCAGAGCCCCAAAACTTGTTGGCATTAAGCTCTGTGTCTCCATACAGACTCTTCATAAACCATGCTCTTGAAGCAGAACATACCAAAAACAGGGAGTTTGCATTTTAGTGAAGAATGCAGGTGAGACACTACTGCTGACTTCTGGGGTCTGGACTAAAGACATTACTTTTCATCCTGAGATGGGAAGTGTGCTGCTTTACACCTGCCCTCCAAACTCACTGAGCTTGAGGACACTGTCCTACATCCTCCTCAGACTGATTTTCATCAGTCACTGTTGTCTTGGCCTTCTTTATAATCCACCAACTTTTTACTCCATTTGTTGTTAAATCACACTCTTGTTATTGTTTAGATTTTTCTACTGTCATGCTAAGCTTACCTAAAAACAGACTTCTAGTTAGATATAATTGTCAGATTAAAATTCCTTCAAAAGGGAGACTGTCGAAGCCTCATGGAGGGCTGGTTGGTACTTTCCATTGTACTCTTGGCTGAAATGCATGTGCGGCCATATGTGCTGTATCTTTCTGTGTTCTTCTAATAAAGGAATTTTATGAGTACTCTGGTTTAGATAATCCTCCTTTCAAGATTTATTCATTTAGCGAGCAGTTATTTGAATGGCTTGATAAAAGCCTTTCCTCATTTTTCTGGGGAAGTGTCGCATGTCCTCTGTACTACTACTACTACTATTACTATTACCACCAATAATAATAATTCTTCTCCTTCTTCTCCTTCTCCTCTCCTTCTCCTTCTCCTTCTCCTTCTCCTTCTCCTTCTTCTTCTTCTCCTCCTCCTCCTCCTCCTCCTCCTCCTCCTCCTCCTCCTTCTAAATGTATTTTAGTACAGGGTCTGCTAGGTCCCACTACACAGATCAGACTCGTAGAGATCTTCCTGTTTTCAGCCTCCCAAGCACTGGGGTTACAGGCATGCACCACCGTGCCCAGTCTCACTGGCCATCTCAGTGCTCCCCATGAGCAGGGCTGGCACCACACCCTGGGGATGGAAGCTTGGCTGCTACGCTCTGCCTAGGCAGGTGCTTTAGTTTGCTGGGCTATCTGGCTGGCCCTCTGCCTGTAATTCCTTGTTGCACTTTCTGCATTACTAGGCTCTCTGTAGCATCAAGGCCAGTGTCTTACATCAGAGTTGTGCATTTGCAGGGCTGAGTGCCCTCTTGAGAGTGGAGGTTGGATGTCTTCTCCTTTGGGATCCCAAGGGAATAGGTGCATCAATTTATTGTTTTTTCTGTGCCAGTCATTGTGATAGTCCTGTGGATTTAAGAGTGGTCAGGGCATCCTGATATTACTGCAGGGAAACTTGGTGTGCAGTTCATGTAAATTGTAGTACAGCGAGGAGTCATGTTACTGGAACACTGAGGGAGGTGCATTTGGACCTAGTGGCCTGGAATGAAGGCTGTATATTAGATTTTTTATTTTTTATTTTTTATATTTTTGAGACAGGGTCTCTCTATGCAGTTCAGGCTGGCCTTGAACTCACTCTGTAGCCCATGCCGGTCTCAAACTCATAGTGATCCTCCTGGCTCAGCCTCCTGAGTGCTGGGGTTACAGGTGTGCACCACCACGCTCAGCCTGGGTATTGGACTTCTAAGAACTACCTGCATGATTGCACCCTGTGAATATGTGGTGAATGTCGAGCACTGGTCTGTAGGTATGCCAGGGCAAATATTAGAAACATTTTAAGAGCGCAGTGGTTAAATACATAAGTTTTGGACTTGCAGTTGATTCTGAGGAGTGAAGTAATCTGGCTTTGTTTACCCTAGAAATTTCAAAGTGCTGATTCCTTTACTCCTGTCCCCTGCTTTTTAGCATCTGCCCTTGTGAAACACTCTGTGGTGTGTTTCCACGCTGTGTAGAGCAGAGGAGACCTCATGGGATCGGAATAATATGTCTTCATATGTGAAGCTCTTTTTTGTTTCCAGAGAGTCTTGAAAGTAGGCGACTTGCGACATAGGGCATTTTATTGAATGCGAGCAAGCACATCCAGTATTTCTTTCAGCAGATGGGAGGTCAGCCCATCATTGTGTCATTGGTAACTGAGGACCCACAAACCTCCCACTGGCAACTCTTTAATAACATTTATTATTAAAGTGGCCTCATGCTGTTTGTGTTAAGGGAGGTGTTTGTTGTGTTTTAGGGATGACCTTAGTGATAGCCAAGTTGCTGAGGTATGTGTCTGAGTCTTAATGGGGAATCTCAAAAGCAAGTATTGTAGATTTTCTGGGCATGCCAGAACTTGTAGGCCTTTGAACACAGGCTCAAGAGGGTCAGCCACTTAGAACTTGGCGTGAGACGGCCTTCTTTCTTCTAATGCAACCATGTGCTGGTGAGGTGAGCTGTAATTATGAGACATAATGCCTCACATAAAAACACTGAGCTGGCCATTTGTTGCCTCACATATGGTACTGTGATTCTTTTCAAAGTCTGGTTAGCAATTAACTTTGTATCTCAAAGGGTAAGTTCTTACTGTGTTGTTTTCCAGTGGCAAAATGGGGAAACCAAGTTTTACTTTATGCTTATTTTAGTTATTTCTTTCATCCTTTATTCAGCTGCCTCTCCATGTTCTTTGAGGTCAATCCTGCCCAATGGATCTTCCATGAACCTTTGATTTTGATGCCTGGTATAATAGAAAGGGATCCACATTACTTTTGAACAGTGAAGATATACCTTTTTGTTTTGTTTTCAAACTAGACAGTGTGTCTGGGTCCACACTGTTGGGTTTTCTCTGAGCAGTTGGATCATATTCTGAGTAACTTGGGCCACTATGAAAGCCTGATTATGAGATTGTTTTATTACAGCAGTAAATAAGCAGCACCTACAGAATCTGAGAAGTGAAATAGCTCTGAGCCAGTCTTTGTGACCCACTAGATACATGCAGAGGTGAGTTACACCTTTATCAGCTGGAACAATAATTCATGTTGTGAAAATCGCTCAGACTATTTTTTCTGCTGTTCCTATCTTTAGGAATGAGTGTCCCAAGCTTTATGGGACTAGTGCCAATATTCTCATAATCTTTATGGTATATTTCCAGTGGCCAGCCTTATTTAGCATAAGATTGCAACCATTTACCTTTATAACAATTTGTTTTTTGTTTTTTTCCTTTATAACAATTTAAAGACGGTTTATCATTATTAGTTTTGTTAGATGTATGTTGAATGTTGGTCAAAGACCCAAAGCTAGCTGTTGGTCTATTTATGGGTGTTATTGGTAGTACTATAGATTCTGTGTTGTTGATTTTATATGACTTGGTAAGCAGTGATTTAGAATTGAATTTTTATGCATTTGTTTTTATAGATGATCACAGTGACTAGCATATGATGTTGAAGCTGAAAAGTAGGAGAGTTTGTGTCCCTTTATAAAAAATTGTTTTAGAGATGAGTCCAGGTGGGCTTTCAACTCACTGTGTAGCACAAATGGGCCTCAGGCCCACAGCAATCTTCCTGCTTCATCCTCCTGACTGCTTGGATTATAGGTGTGTGTCACCATGCCTGGCTGTGTCCCATAATTTTGTTAGATTATTTGTTCAGCTTTTATCCCTGCCACATGAGGTCAATTGGTTTTGCTCCTGTAGGAGACATCTTTTTTCTTTTAAAAGATGAAAATGGTGAATGCTTTCCTTCCCACATAAGTATTTGTTAAGTCCAAGCTCAGATAGATTTAAGAATAAAATATACATTAGATTTCAGAGATTTAGTCTGAAAATTAAAAAAAATTATAATGTTGATGATATGCCAGAATGATATGCTAGATATAGTATAGATATATCAGAGATATTACAATTAATTAATTTATTTTTGCATTATACCAGGATACTTACATTTGTAAAAATAAATCAAATTCATATAATAGTTTATGTAGCAAGAATTCCAAAACAAACTTTGAAGAGATACCTAAGGAAATAAGAACTTTCTGCCAGCCAGATAGCTCAGGGAATTAAAGAGCCTGTTTAGGCTGACTCAGGGAGCAGAGTTTGATCCCAGGTATGCCATGGTATGTGGTGTGCTCAGATGTGACTGAGACTGGGTGCCTATAATCCCAGTGCTTGGGAGGCTGAAAATAGAAGAATCACTGTGAGTCTGATCTCTGTAGTGAGACCCTGTATTAAATACATTAAAAAGAAAAGAAAAAAAAAAAAAAAGAAAAAAAGGCTGGCCAAATATCCCAGTGGATTTAAGCACCTGCAAGCGGACACAGGGGGTGTGGGAGTTTGATCCCTGGGCTTGCCTTGCTGGCCCTGCCTCTGCAGCACGCTCAGTCAGCACTTGAGACTGGGCATGGTGGTGTGTGCTTGTAATCATTGCTCTTGGGAGGCTGTAAACAGGCAGATAACTACAAGTCTGATCTACTAGTGAGACCTTGAACACCCTGTAGACCCTTCCCTAAAATACAAAGAGAAAGAGGGGGAGAGAGAAGAAAGAAATAAGAGTTTTCTCAGACTTGATGTTTCTAATCATTTAAAATGAACAAGACAGTAGAAAAATACAATAAATTATTTTGAAATAATTGTTGCAAATGTGCAACCTTTCTTTTTAAAGTTTTGATGTAAATTTCATTATTCTAAGCCTCAGTTTTAATTAAAGATTGTAACATATCTCTGTATAGTTAAAAATTAATTAAGGGCCAGTGAGATAGTTCAGTGGTCTAAAGCACCTGCTTAGGCAAGCCTAGGCAGCCCCAGGGACTGCAGTTAGATTCCCCAGCACCACATGCTGCACCAGCCCCACTTCTTGGGCAGTAGGTGTGTGCTACTGTGACCAGCTGGAGTTAATTTGCTTTTTATTTTAATATGTTACAAAGTGAATTTTAATCACTCACATACTTTTGTTGCTGGTATTTAATTCCTGTTGGACAGCAAGGGCTTAGCATATGTTATACTATTATGCATAGTGTTCCACCATAGCATCTTCTAGGCACCCAGACATAAAGGCCTCGTTTCCTGTCTTTAAGCAGTTCACAGTCTTGTGGTCATGGGCAGGAGATTCAGTTCAGTGTTTTGAGGGGGCTGGGATGGCCTTCCAGATCCCTTCTGACTCATTGCTCTGTAAATGCTCCCACAGCGCCTAACTACTGTTAACCAGAGGACGTCCAGAGCACCACGGATGCGCGCCCTCTGTTGGTCACAGGAGCTCCCACGTTTTGTTGGTCCCTTCATCATCAGTTGTTTTAAGTATTTGGCCAAGTCTCCACATTGCGGAGACTGTTTCTTCATCCTTCTTCCTTTTCAACCCAGAGTGTACATACTCTTTTGTGTCCTAGTGTCATCTCTGCGTTGTTAATGTTTACAAGGTTGTGTCACTCCCCTCCTCCCAATACTCAAGATTGGACTTCAGGCTTTCACACAGAGCTGCAAACACAGTCCCTTTTGAGTTGTTTATTTTGAGTCAGGATCTCACCAAGTTCCTAAGTTTCCCAAGCTGGACTTGAAATTGTGGTCCTTCTGCCTCAGCCTCCCAGAGTGCTGTGATCATACATGTGCCACCATGCCTGGCAAAGTTTAGGGTGATTTCTTGGGTTCCGAGGTTAAAAGCAGAGGTATGTGGGTAAATAAGACCATAAGAGCAAAGGGTTGCTGATTCTCGTGATACAGATACCTCGGTTCATGAATGTGATCCCATGATTCTGGCCCCATACTGACTTGGAGGAGAACCATATCAAATTCAGGGATCAGACAATGTTGAACTTACGCAGTTTGAGACTGGAATCCTGGGGGCTGGGGAGATAGCTCCGTGGCACAAGTGCCTGCCTGGCAAGTGTAAGGTCATGAGTTCAAACCCCAGTTCTGCCTAAATAAATAAATAAATAAATAAATAATAAAATCAGTTTATGAGACCAGAATCCTGTAAAGAATTAAGTTTGTGAACCCAAGTACCTCCGCATGACCCCAGTATTGATGTGAGCTCTTGCAATTTCTGGATGTTGAACTGTCAACTCCTGAAAGCTATACAGAGAGCTAGAATACCTGTGACTCGGCCTCCACACCACCACCTTTTTTTTTTTTTTTTGAGACAGAGTCTCACTGTGTAGACTGGCCTTCAACTTGAGGTGATCCTCCTGGCTTAACCTCCTGACCAATCCCTTTTTTAAAGTGTCTCATTGTGAGTGGTGAGTCCGGTTTTCTTAAATTGATTTTTTTTGTTTCCTATAAAATAAAGGCAAAAGCATAAACAGATGAACCAAAAGTCCTATAGCTTCTTATATTCAAGTATTCATTCTGTTAGGTTTTTATTTTTATTTTTTATTTTTAGCAAACTGACTTATTGGTAGTCAGTCCCTTGCAAGGTCATAGTTATGTGGGTTTTTGTCATCACTTCATGCTAGCTGTGTGGGTGAGGTGGCTGTCCCTGCAGAAGTCGCTTTTAGAAAGGTAACACTTTGGGTGGGTGTGCAGCCTTAGTGATGGGGCATAAGGCTGAACTGACTCGGGTTTGGAAGTTTCTGGGCAGCGGGCAGGCATATCGCACCTGCATACACAAAGTGCATGCACGCATGCACGTGTGTACACACACACACATACACACACACACACACACACACACACACACACACACTGCTGCTGCTTCTACAGAGGTGAGTGATCAGGAGCCTGGGGTGCTGTGCTCCTCCCATCTCCTCCATGGAGAGCAGCTGTGTGTTTTCCCTTTTAGCAGAATTGTGTAATGTGGTCGAGTGTGGCTGCAGAAAAAGCCGAGCTGGCTCCGCCTGGGCAGCCAGGGGTGTGCACTCACCCCTCTTCTTTATAAGGGAGGTAGAAAATATAGCGTGTTCTCTTGTTCCTCTTCATCGACACAGTATTTGACTCAATGAGAATGCATCAGTGAATGCATAATAGATGAATGGAAAAGCAAGCCAGGAGCTAAGTAAACGGGTGGGACTTGGAACGTAAAACATAAAACAGTGGGACTTTAAACTCCTGGCGTATTGATGTGGTGTTTTAACCCTGAAGTCACTGTGTGGCCTCCCTGAAGTGTCTGAGCTAAAGCAAACCTGTGTCTTGAATACCACTTGCCAGAGGAAGAGCAGACACCTGAGCATTGCCGGATTTAGCTCTGCCTAGCTGGGCTCTGCTGGGGAGAACAGAAGGAAGTGGTTTCAAATGAACAGAAGGGACTTGGGGTTAATGCAAGAGAGGTTGCTCTTGCTACTGGGAGTTGAGGCTTTAGGCAGTTGAGTCAACAAAAGTAATTATAGAACATCATTGAAAATTTTCTTGGAACCAGCTCCCAAGCTCTTTTACTTATGTATTTCTAGATATTCAGTACCTATTTGGTACCAGGCACCCTAGGGCATCGAGATACCTGTCTCTCACACAGCATGCAGACTGGAGTAATGATAGATGTGCATAATTGAGATTGTTATAGGACGAGGAATCAAAATAAGCAGAGCAGGATATAACTTCAAACCAGTTAAGTCCACAGAAAAAAACAAAGTCCAGAGAGGTGCTCAAGCCAGGGTGGGATCGGAGCTTTCCCCCAAGGCTGGCGATGGGGGAGCTGAGGTCTGAGAGTGAGGAAGGTCAGCCAGGTGAGGTGGGCAGGAGGAGCACGGACTGGCAGAGGCGAAGCTTCAATAGGGAGCTCCATGCCAGGGTCCTGGAGTTGGAGGTGACAGTCAGAGGCCACTTGGCCAGGCAGGGTAGGGCAGGTGTCACAGGGCCTTGTGCAGGGCTGAGGCTTTGAACTTCACCTCTGGAGCAGTGATGAGCTCTAGGTGACCACATCCCCTTGCTTTTTAAATATATTATACAGGCATAGTAGAGAAAACTGATTAGGAAGACTAAGAATAGCTGTAGAGGGACAGTGGTAATGGACGTGGAGTGCAGGATGCCCAAGGGATATTTAAGTGGAAAAATCAGCAGGATAAGCACCAGGATGGACAGGAAAAAGGGACAGGGAGAAATGCGGATGCATCTGGACCCCGCCTAAGGGGACTGGAGCACTGAGGATGCATCTGGACCCCGCCTAAGGGGACTGGAGCACTGAGGATGCATCTGGACCCAGCCTGAACACTTGGGGGAGCCTCATCGTTTATCCAGACAGGGGTTGATAGGGGACCAGGTAACTGATTGTGTTTTTTTCGTGGGTGGTGGTGGTGGATGGATTGGGAGAAGATTCAAGTGATTTTTCGTACACAGTGACTGTGAGACTGCTGAAAGGCCGTCATGTGGGTGGTCAGCTCCACTGATTTGCAGCTCTGAGGAGTTTGTGTTGGAGAGATGCATTCGGGTTGTGGAGGAGAGGTGGTAGTGTCGTGGACGACAGTGGCCAGGGCCATGGGTCTCTAAAAGTTGCCCTCCTACCGGTCACACCTTGACAGACAGGCCGATTCCCAGGCTCTGCCTTGGGTTTGTTGAGCCAGCACCTTTCTGTGGATGCAGCAGTCTGGATTTTAAGGAGCTACCGAGGTGATGCTGGTGGACCGGCACTGTGGAGCCCAAGTAGCCCCGATCTAGGATGAGAAATGCAGCGGAGAGCCTTCAGGCCTGGGCTCGTGCCTTGTGGAGGTCTGGTTTTTAGGGTTTGCCAGGTAAAAGATAGCTTTGCAGAGGAGAGTGGGGCATTGTTTTAGAGCGGTAGAGAGCATATTGGGCACCCGGAGAAGAGAGTGCGCACGGCAGGGGTCACATCCCTGATGCATGAGGAAGATGTCTGCCCAAGCTCTTGGGTTAGGGGCTGGGGGGTGGTGGGGGAGGGACTAGTCTACAAGTGAACAGTTTCTTTTTTGGGGAAAAGTGTTTTTGGGTTAATGGTGATGGGGTTGCACTTCTTCAGGTAAACTGAAGCTGCCGTGCGCCTTAAAGAGGGAATGAATGATTCCCCGAAGATGGTTTGATATAAAGAGGAAGACAGAGTGATCGCTGGGGGAAAGTATGGAAGTAAAAAAGCTTAGGAGAAGTCGTTTTTCTCCGGAGTGGACAGACCTGAAAGCATTTAGATTCTGTAGGCAAGGCTCTGGGAGAGAGAAATGGAAGGAGGTCATTGGTGGTGCTGAGTACTATCACCTTCACGATAGGAGAGGGCTTGGGTAGTAGAGCCTGGTGTTTCCCTGACCCACCACATCTGTTTCATTTTATAATGCAGATGAAAAAAATTCCTGGCGTGGCATCTTTCAACTCTAGTCTGCACGCTGTGTGGGGGGCAGGTCCCTGGATGGCCCTGGGCCAGCCTTCAACATGGGGTTGAAAATCAACAGAAGGATTGATGTATACCGTGAGAAGCAATGTTGGTTTTGTAGGGTTAAAAAACTCTTACTTTCTTGAATGGGGCTTTACATGTCACAGAAGTCACTTTCTTACTCTCACTTCCAGAATGTTCCGGTTCTGCCACCTTCTCAGCCTCTTGACAGTTATCTGATCTTCATTCTGTTGATTGTTTAGTTTTCCTATAATCTGCTTAGTATTCAGTTTCCTCTGTCTACTTACCACACATTTATCTGATTTCCAGCTTCCAGAATTCTGCAGCACCTGCTCTCCCTCCCTCCCTCCCTCCCTCCCTCCCTCC
>PVJA010015524.1:0-45204 GCA_004027025.1 Myocastor coypus
GAAGGGAAGGGAATGAAGCCAGGCTAGGTGAGGCAGGGTGGGGTGGGGCAGAGGGTAAGAAAGGAAAAAGCATAAAATAATATGAGCCAAGGTTAATACACACACTTTTGTAAAAGCACACGTTTTATGGCATGAATAGAATTGGGTTATTCCTAGGGACCTCAATTTCCAGATTTAGAAAACTTTTCTCTGAAACACTACAACTTTTCAAAAGGCATACCACACTGTATCCAGTTTTCAAGTTACATTTTTAATTTTGATATATCACTTTCCAGAGTCACCAACCACTGACTCCCCTGTGACCCCAGTGATCTCAGCTTCATGCTTGCTTCCTCTCCCCATCATCCCTAAATGCAGACACTGGTTGAGTCAAACCTTTTCACCTCTGAAAAGTTTCTCAAATCCTCACCATACTCTTCCTTCTAGCCAAGGTCAATGTCACCTTGTAGGTCACTCTGTCTCTACTTCTTCACTGTCAAAATATAGGCTCATATGCTCTGCACTGCCTCTAAGACACCTTTTTAATAGACATAACCCATCTCTCCATTCCTCTCGTCTTTCACTGTTATTCTTGTGGGCTAGATAATTCTCTGTTGCAGGAGCTGTTCTATATACATGGTATAGAACATGGTAGAGTGCTAAAGAGCATTCCTGCTAGATGGCAGCAGCATCCTCCTTACCCACTTGGGACAGCTAGGAAGATCTCAGCAAATCTCCCACCAGGGACAAAATCATTTCCTTTTGAGGACCACAAGAAAGTCATTGGTCCCTACTACTCTCCTCTTCACATTTCTCTCCTCCTAAATTGCTCTGCAAATCAGTTCCATTATAAATTTTACCCTTTCTGCTTCTCCATCAATTAAATCTCCTTGAACCTTAAACAGACATGATACCCACCCTGGCCATCACACACACCTCATGTCTTTAAATCTCCAGCATTTAACATGGCTGACTTCTATTTCTCTTTAGCATAGTCTCAAGAAGCAAATACTCTGATTGGTCAAACCATGATTAAGTGTTAACCTCTAATCCAATCAGCTGTGAGTAGGAAAGAAATGGTACCTACTGGAATCATGGGAGCCTCAGCCCCACCCTTTCACCAAAGGTCCTGGAGTCCTTCTAAAGAATAGGTGTGGCCAGGCCTCTTCTACTTAAGTTATTCCTACACTTTTCCCCTCTTTTCTTCAGGTAGTCTGCAGACATCTCCCACCACTACCCCTACTACTGTGCTCAACTTTTTGCTTCAGGTTGGTCACAGGATTTTTTAGACTCCAAATATAGGTCCAAAAGAGTTTGAGATATTTATTTTGCTTCTCAGTAACCTTTCTTAACTCCCCTTGGAGTCTCAGGATTAAATACCTAACATGGCAAGAATAGGGACATATTCCTTTGTGTATTAACAGGGATCAGAATGTAGCACTCAAAATAGGACATTTTGGCATGAGGACTTTTTAGAGCTAGAAGCAATCAGGAGCAAAAGATTCAGAAAGAGGTGATGGCTCTTTCCCTGTATAAAAGTGAGACATAGATTTCCCTTTTAAAATGTTTTCCCTCTTCCCTCTTGCGTACCAGAAAGAAAACCAAACATTATTGTTGGAGACAATAAGTAGACATGGAGATGAATCTGCAGATAGAACTTGCTAAAATAACCCTGTCTTCCACTACCTTCCCTTTGTATTTCTCTTTATTTACCAACCCTAGGAACCCAAACCTCTTTCCTTCTGTCTTCTCAATTCTCCATGCTCTTATTACCCTTTGATAAGTTGGTATATAATGCCCTGGCCTAGCCAGCTCTAAACTTAACACAGGGCCAGAGTGCTCAGCAAACTTAAGTACCTGCTCAGGCCTGGGGTTCAGTCTCTAGCCTGCCATGCCATCCCCTCCCCAGGACATACTAAGAAGGTGAAAGAGACTGGACTTGGTGATACAAGCCTGAAATCCCAGTTTGGGAGACTGAAAAACAGGAAAGATCACTATGAGTCTAATCGGTATAGTGAGACCCTGTAGATCTGGTACTAAATACATAAAAATAAAAATAATAAACCAGGAGAGGAGAGAGTTTTGTTTTCTGGCTTTTCCTTCTTGGTCATGTTATAAATACACAATACCTTTTTTTTTTTTTTTTTTTTTTAGTGTCAGTTTGTAAAAACGACCCATTCAAAGACAAAAAAGCAACCTTTTTACACTGGATACAATTTCAGGGCGGTGCACGGCCCTCATTGCAATGTGATTTCATTCATCTTGAAAGATTTTTACACACATATAAATATAACATGTATTCAATATAAATTAAACATTCTACATTCAGTGTTTTGGCCACACACACACACACACACACACACACACACACACACACATTAACCTATTTGAATTTAGTTATGATAAAGAGAAAAATCTATTCTGTCATCCTTAATACCAATTGTACTAGAATTTGTCCCCAAAGCCTTAGGGAAAGGAAGGTCATGATCAAAATGCAAAGAAAAACAAAATAAATTAATTAATGTCTTTTTGACCTTGTAAAGACCCAGTGCAATTTAAGGTAATTTTGACCACATAAGATCTTTGCCTTAAGCACTAACTTTCCAAACTATCCCTTTAACCTCCCATTTGAGATACAACCCCACAACACTCTCCACATCAATGGTTTCTGAACTCTAGGCCTCCACCCTGCATGATCATTAAATCAATTTAATGAGCCAAGACCTGCATGTTTTCTTAAGTAAAACACAACTGAATAGAGGATATCAAACTACTTGATGTATAGCATGAATGAATACAGGTATTCCTCATTTAACAACTGAGTTATGTCCCTGGACTAGGTTGTTAACGGAATTAATCACTAAATGAGGAATTGTGCATAGTATGTACATTATAATATTCAAAACAAAGGATGGTCAAAGGAAACTTGATGACTTTATCTTTTTTTTTTTTTTTTTTAATATATTTGGTTGCAGGCCGGAGAGATAGCTCAGTAGTCTAAAGCTCCTGCTTAGGAAAACTTAGGCAGGTATGCAGGCACTACAGTTTGATCCTAGTACTATATGCTCATATGCAGTGCCAGTCCCACCCCCAGGGTGGGCTGAGCCAGCCACAAAAAAAAATTATATAGATATAGATATATAGTTGCTACAGGATCTCACTATGCAGTTCAGACTCATAGTGATCCTCCTGTTTTCAGCCCTCCCAGTGTTGGGATTACAGGTGTGCACCACCATGCCCAGACTCTGTGGCCAGCTCCATGCACTCTGGGGGCGGGCCCAGTGTGGTGTGTGGTACCAGGGATCAAACCCCGGTCCCTGTACTTGCCTAAGAAAGTACATTAGAAGACTTTATTTTTGTCTGCATGCCTCTTACGTGTAGTATTGTCATGTACAGCAAAACACAAGACTACACTATTATACTATACAGTATAATCAGCAAAAATTTGCAGTGTTGTACCAAAAAGGTGTACTACTGTACGAAAAAGGTGTTGAGGAACTATGTACAAGATGTACAGAACTGTACCAGAAAAAGAGAGAGAGAGAAATTATAAGTCTGAGTGGCAGTTTGTAAATCTGAACAGTGTACTCTGGTCCTAAGTATAAACAGTTCTTAAACAGGTAGGTCATTAAACAAAAAAAAATATGTACTGATTCATGAAACTTGCTTTGTAAATGTGTGTGTGCATGTGTACTGAGTTGTGAATATGTATATATATATGTATGTATGTATGTATTTGTTACATGAGTCAAAAACATTTGCAAGTCTTTGTTCTAAATTTTGCGCTGTTCAGTATAGTAGGCATGACTTACATTGGGCCACTAATCACTTGAAATATGGTTGTCGAGACTTAAGTATAAAATCCTGGATTTCAGTGACAACATCCAGGGGAAAAAAAAGAATGGAGGCTATTGCTTTAATATTTTTATATTGACTACATATGAAAATACTTCATTTTGTGTTAAGGTTTAATTATTTGACTAATATTACATACCTATATGAATTAATCTAAACAGATTTGATAATGAAAATATGTAATACAACCATTGTTAAATTTTTGTTATTGTTTTGAAATTCTGAACTATATGTACTCTTGCTTGTTACTCTTTTTCTATCCTTGTTTTTGCTATTTTTACTCTTTAAAATAAAATTTCAAATATTGAAAAAAAATTTAAAAACAACAAAAAAGTTATAAAAATATTTTTTTTAAAAAAGAAAACACTGGGGCCTGGCAGGATGGCTCAGTGGTCTAAAGCACCTGCTTAGGAAAGCTTGGGTGGCTGCAGGGACCGCGGTTCGATCCCCGGCACCACGTGCTGCGCCAACCCTGCCCTTAGGGCAGGCTGAGCTGGCCATAAAAATAAATAAATAAACAAACAAACAAACAAAAGTTCTGGAACAAGAAAATAAAAAAAAAAAGAAAACACTTCATTTTGGATATACTGAGCTAAAGAGAACACTATTAAAATTAATTTTACCTTTTTAACCTTTATATTGTAGCTACTACAAAATTCAAAATTATAAATGCAGTTGTCACTATATATAAATTGGATGGTGCTGCTTTCTATATAGTTTAGAAGTGTTGCATGTATGTGTACATATAATATATGTGTGTACATATATAATAACTTATAGTCTGACTTATACCATGGCATCTTTACATAGCTTATATCACCCTATTATTTCCAAACACCAAGAAAACTTTGTTGAACATTAAATGGCTGCCAGGTTTTCCATGCCAACTAAAATGGCGCCTCTGTGACCTGAAGCCCTTCATTCCAACATGGAATGTCTTTTTGACTCCACTCTTTATATTCATCCACTTGGTCAATGTAGTTTAATATTGCACAGCCTATTCAGAAATTATAAACCCTTGGTAATGTTATGTTTCTTTTTGCCTTTTGTCTTATAGAAAAGACTGTGGCTATTTTGCCTATGGTTATACATGCCAAAAGACTAGATATCCTGGGTCAAGCAGGAAATGGCTGTCTCCACTTCCTGTGTTCTCTACAAAGCTTTTCATGTATCAGCTTTACCATTCAGTTTTATTCCCCATACTCTCTCCTTTCTTATCCTATGTCAGAGAAAGTAAGGCTATCTATCAATCATAATCTCGGATATCTCTACTGTCCGGGTTATGCTACAATGACTCCCCCCCCTCCCATGCACTCATCTACAGCTGCCACTCCTGCTTAGCTCTAGCTTCTTTCAAGCCATTCACCTTTTTCTCTGGCTTCACTCTTTCTAAATCCAAAGTCTTTAGTCACGCTGACCTTGGGAATTATTTCCCTCTTTGTGGTAAATAAACACATAATGTCTCTTATATAGCATTTATCTTCCTGACATAATGCCAAGCATTTGTGAACATCCCAAGTTTTTTACAAGAGAAAGAAAATAAAACAATAAATATGATACAGAATTTCAAAACAAGATGATAGGAAATAAATGCATTAATAGGTTATTATGTTGTATACTGTTATCTTCAAAGTAGTTACTCAGCTGGGCATGGTGGTGCACGCCTGTAATCCCAGCACTCGGGAGGCTGAGGCAGGAGGATCGGTGTGAGTTCGAGACCAGCCTGGGCTACAAAAGTGAGTTCAAGTCCAGCCTGAACTGCACATCGAGACCCTGTCTCAAAAAAAAAAAAAAAAAAGTTACTCAGATTATAAGCTATAGACATGCAAAACTGATCCAACAATATAAACACTAACTGTTCATTTCAATCAACTAATAGAAATAGTACAATTCCATCTTGGTGACTTTTCTCTCATTGCTGTGACAAAATACCCAGCACCCAAAATTAGGGAAAGAAAGGTTTATTTAGCTCATGGTTTGTGGAAGTTTCAGACCATACTCAGCTGGCTCCAAGCCAGGGTGGCATGTGGCAGAGGGCAACTGTTCCCAGTGGTGGAAAACAGCAAAGGCAACAAGAGCAAAAGGGAAGAGCAGCAGAGAACAAGCCTCCCTCCCTCCCTCCCTCCCTCCCTCCCTTGTATGCATGCAGGCCCCCTTTCCTTCTTTTCTCCTTTGCCCCATCTCAGTTTTACTCTTAGATGCATCTATATATGATTAGCTTTTATAAGTTAAGATGTGAGTTCTCTGAGGGAAAGATTTATCTTTGTATTTCCTCTGGTTGGCGCAAGGCCTGTCCCACAGTGGACAGTCAAAGACAGAGTGAATAAATCAATAAAAGATCTCTAAGCTCATAAGAATGCATGTCAGTTTCCAAAATTCAGAACATAATATTCTGTTGTTAAGAACCATATAGGGCTGGGGAGATAGCTCAATAGAATAAGTGCCTGCCTGGCAAGCACAGCATCCTGAGTTCAATCTCCAGTACTGGGGAAAAAAAAAAAAAAAAATGTAATGGTTCCCTTAGGCTAAAACCCAAAGTACTCTCCATAGTCTACTAGGACCCATTTACTATATAAGCCTTGTGTCTCCCATTTCGAGCTCTTACTACACCGAACTTTCAGCTGCTAAACTTTATGATAGCGAAAGGATAGGACTCCCCCACCCACCCCTTAGGTCCTGTCATCTGGCTCCCTCTCACTGCCCATTGCCCCCTGCCACTCCTTTCACTTGGCTAAGTCCTTCTCAGTGCTAGTGAAGCCTTTTCTGATCCTCTTCTAGGTGAATAGCCTTCAAATAGCTCTCTTTTACTTCCGTGTGTGGTGCTTGTAACAAGAATAAATCAGCGATTATTTGTGTTCTGTGGTATTTCCTTGCTCCACTTAACTATACATTCCATGGGGTAAGAAATATAGCTCTGTTACGGTTTATGTCTAGTTGTCCCCCCAAAGCCTCATGTAGTCATTGGGCGGGAACTTCTAGAGTTTGAGACTTGATCCATGATCCCTGGCATTATGGGTTTTAGTACTGATGGGATTATCGGTCTGAGTAAGGCTAAGACTATGGGTGTGGTCTAGGGCGAATATGCTAAGGCAGAGAGACTGATAGGAATATAAAGAGAGACAGACTAGAGCTGTTGCTGCTGCTCTGCTGCCCCTGATTGATTGGCTGCCTCTGCCACCATTTTGTTGCTGTTCCACTGCCATGAACTGGATTCTCTCTGCTCTGTTCCTGTCAGCCTTGGGCCAGCCGAATATGGACTGAAACCTCCAGTAACCGTGAGCTAAATAATCCTTTCCTTCCTTCACTTTGAGTGTTGGGTATTTGTCTCAGCAACGATTGAAAAGTAACTAAGACAAGCTCTCTGGTTCTTTCATGTGGGTGTGTATGGGATCCACGTCCTTTTGTCCCACAATGTGCAATATATATTTCACCAAAATCTGGATTTCTAGCTCATGATCCAGAATGTTTCCCAAAGGCTCATGTGTTGAGAGGTGGAGATTCTGGCTTATGAAGGCTCCAACTTCATCAGCTGATTAACCCACAGGTGGATTCACAGTTTGACACATTAGGGGGCGATGTCAGAAAGAAAAGAGATGGAACCTAGTTGAAGAGGATGGGCCATAGGCACATGTCCTGGGCAACTCTGTCCTGTCCCCAGTCCCTTTCCCTCTTCCTCTCTCCTTCCTAGCTGCCATGTCCCATCAGCTTTCCTGTGTCACACTGCCTTGCATGTTTCTTCCTAGAAACAACAGAGCCCACTGACCATGGATGGAAGCCTCTGAAACCATGAATCAAAATTAACTTTTCCTCCTCTACCTTGATTTCCTCGGGCATTCTATCCTAGGACAGAATAACCAAGTAATGAACGGCTTCTCCTGGTGAAAACAAAATGAATGCAAATATCTGAAAATAGTACACCTATTCATCAAGGCTGGTGCACAAAGATAACATCAGCATCACAGATGGTAGTCTCTCTCCCACCAGTAGCCACTGTGGAAGGCCAAGTCCCTGAGGCCGGTCTCCCTTAGTTCCATCTGGGACATCAACAGCCTTTGTGGCCAAGAGCAATGCAATTCAATCAAACCACGCGCCATCTCTTCAAGCTCTCATCCAAAATGACACATGGCTCCTCTATGTGCATTGCACTGGCCAGACCAGTCAACAGGATGGGAATTCATCCTCCTCCTGTAGAGAAGCCATGGCAGGTAGGAACTGCATATCAAAATATAGGAATACAAATCAATTCCAGATGAACATTTTTCTGGAAGTAAAAGGCAGCTGCTTCCACCAGAAGAAATGTTCGCTTTCTAATTTGACAGACACCTCTTTTCGTATTCATTGCTCTTCACATATTATATCAATGCCCTATAGACATTCAAGTGTATAATCCCTGCCGCAGAAATGGCGGCAATAATGAATAAGTGAGAAAATGAACAAACCCTTCTGTGGATTACAGCACAAATGAGCAGCTCTTTGTGACATATTCCCTCATGCCATGCTCAGGCTGGTCAGTCACTGGCTCCCCCGGATGTCCCCTGTTTCAATCTTAAAGGGTCACTACACCAACGGGCCAGGTTACACAGCGCCTTCAAGGAGGTTCTCCATAGTCAAAGCCCATGTGGAACCTACCACTCCCCCAGGCGTCAGAGCAGCCACTCCTCACCACAGGTTGCCCAGCTGAGAGACAGCTGAGAAGCCAGGCACGGCCACAACAACCTGAGAAGACTCAGAATCTAAAAAGAACATAAACCCTTGAAGAGACCAATGAGTCCAGTCTGGCTAAGAGGACATAGGTAGCAGGAGACGGGGTGCAAAGCAGGTGAAGAAATAAAGAACAGCAACTGAGAAACTAACGGGGACAGCAAGGACCAAACAATGGTGTGTGACTGAAGGCAGTTAGAACTTCGTTCTGAATGGCACAAGAAGGTCTTAAGCAGCAGGGTGCTACCTGTACTTCCTCCCGGGGGATATTCAAAGCACCCAGCACCCTAGAAGTCTTTGCATTGTCCCAGCGAAACAGATTAACACAGGTTCCTGAAGACACCCTGCTCTTCTAGACATTTTCTCCTTGTCTATACAGAGTCTACGGTGTCCCAGAGGAGAGGTACAGCTGCTTAGAATGGTGGCTGAATGGTAATAATCTCATGACATGTTCACACTACCCTTAAAAATATATGCAGGAAAAAAAAATATATATATATATATGCAGGAAAGATCAAGAAATTAACCATAAGCAAAATTTTTGTAGAATTCACAATGACAAGATTACTGGACTAATTCAAAAGAGCTTTAATGTTTTAACAACCAGGATGGCCAAACTTGAGCATGGCAGTTAAACACATTCCCCAGTGCCTGCACAGAATGAATAAGCCAAGATAATGTTTTGAAAGATTAACTGATTTTCTTTTCTCTCACAAGTACATCATGTAATCAGATGACCTTCCTCTATTTAAGTGGTCAGGATACAAGATGCTGAACATAGAAGAAAAGCTCTTTGATGAGGTTTAATTTTTAATTGACAAATTTAGGAGCAACAAAAGGATATGTTCTCCCACATTCCTGCTCAGTATAGCACTGGAAATCCAGGCAGCTGCAATAAGGCAAGAGAAAAAAATAAATAAATAAAGGACATCCCCATAGAAAAAGATGAAGTGAAAGAGTCTCTGTTGCTGATGCGATGTGATGTAAAGAAAGGCTGGTTGGAGGGGGCTGGGGAGATAGCTCCGAGGCACAAGTGCCTGCTGCGCAAGTGCAAGGTCGTGAGTTCGAACCCTGGTCCCACAAAAAAAAAAAAAAAAAAATGCTGGTTGGGTTTCAGAGTGGAGGGGGCCTGACTATTAAGTTCCTCAACTTGGGAAATTTAACAACTTAGGGAGACCCTGTTTCAAACTAAAAATAAAAGAAGGGCTGAGGAGGCAACTCAGTGTGAAGGCTGAATATCAAAAGAAAAGAGAAGGGAAAAGAAAAAAAAGGGGAGGGGGGATGGGGGAGGGGAAGAAGTGAGGGAAAGTGGATGAAGAGAGGGCAGGGGAGGAAAGGGGAGAAGGAAGGGTAACGGAGGGGAGAAGAAGGGCGAGAAAGGGACAGAAAGGGAGGGGAATAAAAGGAGATATACTTTTAAATTTCAAAAACCTAATCCTGAACGGATTTAGGTTAGAGTAAAACAAACAGGGTTTCTCATCTTAGAGACTAGATAAAAGAGAAAAGACCAATCACTGGTCATTAAGTGTGTTTCCCTTAACCCACTGCTGACAGTGAGCACCACATACTATCACTGGCACTGCTGTTGCCTGTAGAAGACTATTGTCACTGTATGACCTATAGAATAGACCCACCACAGCCCCCATTTCTGTATCATGCTCCTCTCTTCACACGTGTGCACCTAATTGGCCAAGTCAAGGTCACATGCTTACATCTGAGGTACAAAGCATTCTGGGAAGATGACTGCCTCATCTTCAAGCTTTCTTTTTTTTATGTTTGCGATACATAATAAGTTCATTCACTGGACGACTTGTACACATACATATCACATCTTGATCCTTTTTATTTCACTTTCCTTTCCCTTCCTTCCTCTTTCCCCCATCAAGCTATTATGTGAAGGCAGTTTTGCCTCTCCAAGAGCCCTTATGATGAAAAACTTTTCAAAAATAAGATGAGAGAGTTCAACACAAAGCAGACAAAACAAAAGATAAATGTTGTTACACAGCTGTTCCTGTCATAACTATTGGGCCAAGCAGGGAAAACACACACATGGGGGAAGGGGGACTAAGATTTGGCCTCTACCCTCAAAAAGTAATTTTGAAAGTACAGCCTATATTGCATTCTTCTTGGTAACCTGTGGAATTTGACAGAAAGTGAACCTTCAATAAACGTTTGCTAAATAAATAAAAATAAATGAAACAAATCAAACAACCTTTTTACAGGCAAGGGACTGGACAAAATAACACTCTAGGAACTTCTATCAAGAGGACTCTTGAATTTATTGTCTTACCTGAGACTGAAGATGAGACTCACAGGGATCTTCCAGAGACTACATGAGCCAGAAGCAAGAATACCAGTGCACTGGTACACTAACCCTTAACACAACCCAAATAGTAAGTTTTGAAAATGGGCCCAGCGGAATGGCTCAGTGGTCTAAAGCGCCTGCTTGGGAAAGCTTGGGTGGCTTCAGGGACCACAGTTCGATCCCCGGCACCACATGCTGCGCCAGCCCTTCCCTTGGGGTGGGCTGAGCTGGCCATAAAAATGAGTGAATAAACAAACAAAGGTTCTGAAACAAACAAAAAAAAAATTGAAAATGGAGCCACTTAGAAAGCCAACTCAAATCTAATCTGAATCTAAACACTTTCTAAAACAATAGAATGAGAATGAAATTTGTTCTGTGTCCCTGCTTAGGGTTAAATTATATCTTTTAAACAGAACACCCAATGCTATTAGTTTTGGTCATGCACTGGTCTCTGGTGTCACCCTGGGCTACCGTGTCACAGCTGACACCAGCCATGATTTTATAAATGTATTCTCCCCAGCTGCCTACCTTTGAGCTTGAATCGATTTCCAGTTACAGTTTACACATTTCATGCCAAAAGGCTGCAGAGGAGGGTCCTGAGGATTAGTGTGAAATCACTTGTTCTGCAGATCTTTAAACATAAGTAAGAATCACCAATGTTTTCAATGGTATTGGTCTCAGTTTGAGTAGCTGCAAAATTGCAAGATCCTGCTCAGATTCTAGATTTTCATCCTCTCATTTGCTCAACAAGTTTACAGTGGCTGTCTACTGGGAGCCAGGACCTGTGCTAAATTCTGGGGATAAAGCATTGACTAGAAGAGAAACAGTCCTAGAATCTGTGATACTTACATTAGATAGATGGATGCCTGCAAGCAAATATGCAGTGACAAAGTGAAATAGATACTGGGAGAATAAACACAGGGTGATGTGTTTGAGAGCAATGGAAAAATCTCATTTGGATTGGGTGGGTGGGAGTAAAGGGAAGCCTTCCTGAGGACATTTACCCTGCAACTTAGATGGTGGGAAGAGTTGAGGAGTGAATTGTGAGGGTACAAAGCTCACATGCTAAAGACTCAACCCCCATAATGTGACTTGAATTTTCAAATAGGGTCTTTGAAGGACTGGTTAAAATAAGGTCGCTAAGGTTCGCTCTAATCCAATATGACCAGTGTCCTCATCAGAGGAGGAAATTTAGACAATGCCCAGAGGGACAATCTTGTGAAGACACAGAGAAGACAGTCACCTGCAAGCCAAGCAGAGAGGAGGCGTTGGAAGAAATCGCCCCACTGACACCTCGATGTCAGACTTCCATCCCCTGGAACCATGATACAATTAATTACTGTTACTTAAGCTCCCCAAGTCTGTGGTGCCGTGTTAAAGCAGCCCTATCAATCAAATAGAGGGGTTAACAAGGCAAAGAATCAGGTCCAGGAAGAAAGGTCTGGGCACAGGAGGGAGCAGGTACAAAGACTCAGAACAGTAGAGAGCCATGTGCCAGGTGTGGGTCAGCTTTCCTGTCACTGAAACAAAATGCCACACAGCCCCAATTGAAGAGGGTGGAGGTTTCATTTTGGCTTCTGGTTTCAGAAGTTTCATTCTAAGACCAAGGCAGAAGGATGCACGAGGGCCACGGGGCTTGCGGTGCACCTCTTCCCATGCAGAAAGCTTTCCCTAACTAGGGGCTAGGGAGATAGCTCCATGGCACAAGCACCTGCCTGGCAAGTGCAAGGTCGTGAGTTTGAACCCCGGTCCCACGAACAAAAAAAAAAAAAAAAAAAGTTTTCCCAGCAGAAAAGCTTAATTATGAGGCATAAGACACAGAGCTAGATTAGTGTGACGACCTGTAAGAGGCTTAAATCAACAGCCTCCAACATTGCCAGTTTCACCAGTAACTCAATGCAAATAAGGAACATTGGACTATGTATAAAACTTCTTCCTCTCAGTTCAAAGAGAAGAAATTTTTTCTTTATTTCTTTCCTTACCAATATCAATCAGAAAGTTTATCGTGCCTACACCCTGTGCTCTGTATAACTACTATGAGGACAACAATATGCAATGTGTCAACTATTGCAAATGTACTACTAACGTGTTTTGAAACTACCATATTATTTCTTATTAAAAGTAATTTTAAAAAGACAGTGGATCTAGGCCATAATTTTAAATGGTTGCTAAAACTCAATGTCAGTATATATATGAACATTGGGGAAATTTCAGCCTCAACTGGATTTGATGATATCAAAGAGTTTCTATACATTCATGTGTGTGATAGTAGTATTGCTCAATTCTTAAGAGATGGCCCTTCCTTTTAAAAAAAAATATTGAGGTATCTATAATAAAATAAGATGATGTTGAGATTCACTGTAACAATGTAGTTGGTGGGAGAGTATTTAGTAGGGGATTTAAATAAAGATTAAATAAGAAAAAAGAAAGAAAGTTTCTCCTAACAGAATCAGAATATGAAAGGTTCACATGGTCTGACATGGAAAAAGGGTTTCTTTTCAGAGTGTGTGTGTGCGTGTGTGTGTGTGTGTGTGTGTGTGTGTGTGTGAGTGTGTGTGTGTGTTACTGTGGATGTCTAGGGCCTTTGCACTGAAGCACATCCCCAGCTCTTTTTTGAGACTGTCTCTTTATGTTGCTAAGTTGCCAACACTGGTCTCAAACTTGCAGTCCTGCCTCAGCCTCCCAGAGTCCTGGAATTATAAGCATGTGCCACCACTCCCACCTTGAAATCCTGACTCTCTCAGTTAGTTATCTGTTTGACCTTAGGCAAACCACTCCATCCCTGTATATTTCCATTTCTTTACCTGCACACTGGGCTTTTCAGAAATCTCAAGTTTCTGTATGACTGGTCAAGATAATGCATTTCACAGGTCATAAATGAAACACAACAGGATGTGGTAAGCACTCAGCAAATTATACTGTGTGTGTGTGTGTGTCTGTGTGTGTGTGTGTGTGTATGTATGTGTGTGTGTGTGTGTTATTTTGAGACAGTGTCTTGGTAAGATGCGAGCTAGGTTTGAATTTGTGGCCTTCTGAGTAGCTGGGATGAATAAGTAGGGACCACCACACCTAGCGTACTTGTGTAAGAAGCTTACATTCCAATAGCTTCCCACTGGCTGTGAAGGTATAGTCTCTGAGTTTATTTTTCCCCCTAAAACAAGGTTATAAAGGTGCAAGGGTTTCTGTTTGTTCTATGTCTGAAGCAAATTATCATTTCTCAAGGATAGGAGATAGCTCAGGAGAATAAGTGCCTGCCTGGCAAGCCCAGGGTCCTGAGTTCAAGCACAAGGTTCCCAGTATCATAATAAAAATAAATAAATAATAATAGGTGTGTCTGTGTGCCGGACACAAGGCAAATTGCCCTGCTGCCACAAGCCTGGAAAAGCACCAAGCAGCAGTGCTCACAGGCAGAGCAGAAGGACTGGAAGCAGGGGAGATAGCTGAAGAGGAAAACGAAAGAGCTCAGGCACATTCGGCCAAAGTAGACGCCAGGGAGGCTTGGCATTTTTAAAGATTCCAATTTAACACATTCGATACAATAACAAATCCCATTGCTGCTCTCAGTCACCAGCCCCTCACCCAAATAAAGATGCTCCTTAAATATCAAGGACCTCTTATACCTAGAATGACCGGGGCTCTTCAAAGAGAAAGATAGGTCAGGTAACAGATATCACAAAATTAGACTGACATTCTCAAAAACCTAACTCAGATCCTAACATGAAGCTCTCAGGAAAACAACCATACCTTAGACACATTTTGCATACAGCTGAAGGGGGGCTGTAATTTGCTAAAAGAAATTCATGAATGTTCTACTTCAATTCCCTTGCTTGTAGGCTTGTTTGCTTGTCTTCACATGGACCCCTGTGTACCAACACACACACACACACACACACACATACACACAAACACACACACACACACACACACACACAAACACACACATTACCTTCAATCACTTCATTTACCTCTGTAGCTCCAGAAGCAGAATAAATTAACATTTTCCTGGTAGCAAAGTCGAGACATGTTTTGTCTAGAGATTACGCAGATTAAATCATCAAATGCCATAATCCAACACCTCCCATAAAGCAGAGAAATAGACAAGAAAGTTCAGAGAAAGCTCCCTAAGCCCCAGCAGGGAACTGTGAATTCGCCTCTCAGGAGCATGTCGGCCACAGGAAAGCCCCTGTGCTCTAGTTTTTCTCTTAGGTAAAGAGCTTCTCTGATCTAACTGACAGTGAGATTCCAGGCCTTTGACTGCTATTAGAGTCTCTAACTCTTAGACATAGGGGTGTCTGTTGTGGACTTTTTCTCTTCTGTTTCTGTAAACCTATCTAATAAATCCCCTTGCATAATTATACATATAGTTCCTATTGATTCTGTGCCTCTAGAGAGCTCTAATTAAAACAGTACATGCTGGAAAAACTGAAAGCTCAGACCCAAACAGGTATTTCTACATTAATGTATCTAGAAGTATTATTCAGGTGTCTATTGGTGGGTGAAGAATTTTTAAAATGTAGTGTATTCATACATTGGAACCTTAGTCATCCTTGAAGAGAAATGGAGTTCTAATATACACTGTAATAAATGTTAAATGAAATATGCCAATCAGAAAGGTTAGATGTTATGTTATCAAGACAAAGTAGAGTAGAAGCTATGGGGCTAGGACAGGAGAGACCTGGAAAATTATTACTCAATTTGGGGTAATAACATATTAATAAAATATTTTGGAACTAGATACTGGTGATAGTTATACTGCCTTGTCAGTGTAATTAATGACACTAAATTATGCTTTAAATTGTTAAAATAGCAACTATATTGGACCACAACACAAAAATTAATGGAAAAAATGCATATGAGTCAGTCACTAAGTTTTCCCTAGGCCCATAGTATTTGGTACAACGTGTTACCAAGGTGCCATGAGACACTATATTCAGTTATCAGGAAGGAATAGCTAGGATTTAAGAGTTCTTTTCTGGCCAGTGAAGAAAGAATCTGCTAAGTTCTAAGACTTCAGTATTTCAGTTATGGTTTTCAGTAACAGATGAAGGCCTGAGATCTGTAGAGTCACTATACAAGTCTGCACTGGAAGGCTGAAAAACTGCAGACCCAAGTCCAAAGGAGTTCTTCCAAAACAGAAATGCTTCCTTTTTCTTTCCCTTTTTATTCCATCCAGGCTACAAGCCCAATGGTTGGTGGTCCCCTCATCAGGGGTGGGTCTTCCCCCTTCAATTCATTGGCCTCCATGTCAATCGCCCACAGACACACCCAGAACTTTACTAATCTACTAGGCAGTGTTTATTCAAATCAAATTGATAGATCACAGTTGCTGACCACATACACCTAGGGACAGAATTGCCAAATCACATGCTAATTCTGTGTTTAGCTTTTTGAAGAAATACCAAAAAGTTTTCCACAGCAGCTGTGCCATTATTACCTTGCCCTTATCAACACACAGTGGTCCCAGTGCTTTTGCATTAATATACCTATGAGTCAGGGTCCTCCAAACAAAATAGGTGTGTCTGTGTGTCTGTATGCTTGTGTGTGTGTAAGCATGCACATGTGTGTGTGTGCACATAGGAACTAGTGAAGTGGTGTGGTACACTGAGAAGTTTCACACTGCATGCTGGGAAAACAGTAAAGTCACTAGTGTGATTTAGTTCCAGTCTGAAGCTTCTAAGGGTAGAAGACTGATGTCCCAGCTCAAACAGGAACAGAAACATCTCCTTTCTTACATCTTTTTGTTCTACCCTCAGATGATAGAGTGATGTCCACTCACACTGTGGTGAGCCATCTCCAGAACTCAGTTGGCTGATGTCAATGTTAGTCTTCTCCAGAAATACCCTCCCAATAAACCTTCACAAAAAAAAAAAAAAAAAAAAAAAAATGTTTTGCCACCTATCTGGGCATTCTGTGGCCCAATCAAATACAAAACTGGACATTCTGTCTACTGGTGGGCATACAGACCACTTCCGTGCTTTAACTATTTATGGCACACATGTAATAAAAAATTAACCTTTACAATAAATGTATGCTTCTAACTTAATTGGGTAGGAAATAATTCTAGCTTAGTGACGCTGCTTACTAGAGACAATTTCCCCACCCCCAGAGGACATCTGGCAGTATGGAGACAGCCTCTGTGTTCACAGGTGGGGTCAGGATGCTGCTGGCATCTAGCAGGTAGAAGCTCTGACTTCCCACATGCACACAATGGTTCCCTGCAACAATAAGCAATGGCCCAAAATATCAATAGAGTCAAGGTTAAAAATCTTTGTTCTAGTTAAAAAAGTCAGCAGACCTTTCAGAACTTTGAGTGATAAAAAAAAAATAGCTCGCTACAGTACATGATAGGTCATAGGTTTGCTTCCACTGGCCTGTGGCTAGTTTTCAAATAAATTTCTTAAGAATTAAAGGATTTCAGGGGCCTGAATAGCTCAGTGGAATAAGTGCTTGCCTGGCAAGCACAAGGTCATGAGTTCAATCCCTGATCTAGAAATAATAAAGTTTAGCCATTCAGTGATATCATCAAGAGCACAGGCTTAGCCAGGCATCGTGGGGCACACCTATAATCCCAGTGCTCAAGAGTCTGATGTAGAAGGATCACCATGAGTTCAAATATAGCCTGAGGTACATGGGGAGACACTGGTTCAACAAATAAGCAAAACAGACTTATCCTGGCATGAGAGTACATGCTTGTAACCCTAGCACTCTGGAAAGCTGAAGCAAGAAGATCACAAAATTGAGCTTAGCCTACATAACTTGACAATCCCCTATCTCAAAATTTAGAAAGAATGTAGAGTTGGAGATGTAGCTTAGTATAAAGGACCTGGCTGCAGGACCTCTTTAGAGGGGCCACCATCTCTGGGCTCATGAGAAGATGAGTATACAACAGTACCAGGTATAGTTGTTTCACTCTTTGGCGCTCTAAAACTAGTTTACTTGTCTCTTATGTTCAGGTGCAAATGATGATCCCTAGTTGATATTTTAACAGAGGGTATTATCAGCTAACATCATAAGCACCAGCTTCAGACATCCCTGGATGCTGGTGGTCAAATGCCACCGCTAAAATGTGGCCTTAATCTCTCTAGCTCTCAGTTCTTTTCTCTGAACTAGCTTTACTCTGAGGATAGTCCTCCTGTGTTGCTGACAACATGACCAAAATAAAGTCCCAGAACTAAGTCTCTGACTTTGATCTCCCTGGCTTGATTCATATATCAGTTGCTAGAAAAATCCTTGTGGCAAGGGGAAAGGCAGCCCTGACTGGCTGCAACTGTATCCCGTTCTTCTCCCCAGCTTAAGGGAGGGATACACTATAGCAGGAAGAGTGCTGGACTTACAAAAACAACAATGTATGCTACATAGACACTTGAAATTTTTTAACATATCTTTGCCCTTGGATAACCTATACATTACAAAAGTGCATCAATTCATTTCACAAACATTGGCAGAATGCGAACCATGTGCCAGACACAATGGATCATGGAAGTAAATAAGACACAAGCTCTTCCACAGGTGCTAATCCTTTGCCACCTGCCTACTGTATGACCCTGAAAGGGCTTCTTGACCTTTCTGATGCTCTAATTCAGCATCTGTAACAGGAAATGACCAGCATGCTTGACTTCTGAACAGCTTTCTTATGCTATATTCAATTAACGTTGACTTCTTTCCTGTTGACTGCTTTGAATATTTTTTCTGCATGTTACCAATCAGACTAATTTGATTCCAATTGTGTGGCTTGTCCCTCACCACCTAGGAACAAATGAAACAGGATTGAAGTCCATGAGGGGGCCCTCCATGATGATATGACTGCATGGGGGCATCCGGGTGGGTGAGCACTGTCAACTAGCCTGGTGGAGGCAGGGACTCTGCAGGAGGGGCAAGTGGGGAAGGCTGGGCTTCATACACTACCTGTACTTCTCACTTCCCAGCTCTGGGACAGCCATTTCAAAGCCAAAGACTTAGGGTACCTTTTTTGCAGATTGCCAGCTAAAATTAGCAGCAGGTGCAAAGCTGACTCCTTGAGACTGATTGCAGGGCCCCGAAGGTGCCACCTTCTCCTGATTACTCATGATGCTGGCTCGCAAGGAAACAATGTCAGGTGCTTAAAATGTTTAGTGACCCTTAAAAGACAGAATACTGCACCAAGTAATAATCCTTTGCTTTTCCTCCTAAGTGACAAGCATAGTCAGAGGTAAGAGGCTAATGGCTTCCCATGGGGGAGGGGGGACAGCAGAGGGGGTGCTGGGCAGTGTGGGCCCTGAAGATTAGGAGATGGCATGCACACTGCAGTCTAGGAAGCCTAAGTGAGGGTGCCCCCTACAGTTATGTGGTGTTCAATCTATAGAACCATGCGAAGCAGAATGTAACGCTAAGACGAAAATGTAAGAGGACCAGGCTGCTAAGGGTAGGAATCCAGAGAATGTCAGTCAACCAACACAGAACTACTTTGGATAACAGCACATATTGCAGGTTCCCTGCCCATATCCCAGAAGGTCATCCATAGCTATCTCCTATACATGGTTGTGGCTTCTCATGTCTCTAGATCTGAAGACGTTCTCTAGGTACAGAGTGGGCCAGAGAGACCCGGGAGATAATGTTCCCAAGAGCGCCTCTCAGTAAATAGACTGCCCACTGTGGGCCAATTTTAAGTTATTTTCTACTGCGTCCATGAGAGCTGTTTGGTTCTATCTGGCTACCATTAGCCACATGGGACTGACTGCTGAGCGTTTGAAATGCAGTTATTCCAAAAGGGGAAGTGTGAAATAAAAGCACAGCAGTCCTGCTATGGAAAAACAAAAGGAGCATAACACTCACAATCATCAGAATTCATTTATTTTTTGGTCATCAGAGTGTAAACATGGCTCATCACATCATACTCATTATTCACTTTGAGTACTGAAATATAATGCTTTACTCCTTGAATAAATTTTTGGCTATAAAATGTTTAGATGAATATAATGCATCTCATTTATAATTTTTTTTTGGTTATACAAGAAAAGGACACATTTTAGATATACCAGGATACACAAAAGTTATTATTAAAGCTAACGTTATCTGTTTCTGCCTTTATAATGTGTCTCCAAGAAGGCTTAGGTGTGCACATTATCCCCAGTGAGATTGTGCCCTGTGACACAGGGACAACTCTCGCCCTCTTATCTTTGTCCTTGTCTTGCTCTTTTCTTGTCCTCCATTCTTTCATCTCACTTTCTGCCCCCTTATGTGGGATTATTTCTGAAATAAACTGATCACATCCTAACCTGGTCTTGAGAGATGCTTTGGGGGTAATGCAGACTAAGTAATTGACCTGCTGTGTACGGGGTCCTATCTTAAATACCTACCTTTGCTGATACTCAGTTTGGGTCTGGTTATTTGGGGACACCAGTGCTGTAGGTTAAATACATGATTTGATTAATACTATATGATTATCTGCAAGTGTGCAGTATGACACAGGCAGAAGAAATTCTATTAACATGAATAGTGTGAATGGGGAAGGCAATTTCTGCACAGCTCCACAAGATCTAACTGCTGCCCAGCTTGCTGCCAAAGAACAACTGAGAGATGTAAGCTTCAGCCAGGTCCTGAACTCAAGGATGGACTTTGATGCATGGCATCAACCATGCATTTTATTTAGAGAGTAGCATGCTTTGAATTATTCTGTGTGTGTGTGGTGTGGTGTGTGTGTGTGTGTGTGTGTGTGTGTGTGTGTGTGTGGAGAGTGAGGGAGGTCGCTAGACCTGATTATCTTATTTCACTCATTTTCCTGTGAACAAAGCTAGCAAGGAGAAGCAGAAGCAGCCTATTTCAGAAAACTCAAACAAAACTTGCTTTCTGCAAAGGGATCAAAGGCCCTGCCCCCTTCTCATTAGTTCTGTCCTGTCTGTGACTGGATGAGCACCTGTGCTATGGCCAAGGTCCCCCGTAGAAGCATGGCTGATGCTTGCAAGGCACCAGACACTGTGGATACTGCAGAGCAAAGCAAATGACCTGTGGCCTCCAGGAAGAAAACACAACCTCCCCGCAACCACCCAGTCCTTGAAAACCAGCAGATAAATTAACCAAGAAGGGCCATAAAAGAAATAATTTACATGTCCTGAAGAATCAACATTTTAGCAGAAGTACTTTTCCATTTCCTAGCCTTCTATAAAAGAATGGCAATCATTTTTAAGTGATTTATTTTTTAAAAAGAAGAGTTAGCTGGATTCAAGAGCAAGCCAAATAAAGCACAGTCGCATACCACATAATAATGTTTTGGTCAACAATGGACCACTTAGATGATAACAGAATTGGAAAATTCTTATCACTTCATGCCATCACAGTGTCGCAGCACAGTGTTACAGCACGATATCAAAGCACCATGCATTACTCGGACATTTGTGAGGACTCTATTGCAAACAAATGCATTGTACCGCCAGGCATATAAAAGTCTAGTACACACAACCATACATAGCACATAATACTTAATAATGACAAAAGGTTATGTTACTAGTTTACATATTAGACTGTATGTTCTATCATTATTTTACAATGTACTCCTTATCAAAAAATAAGTGAAATATTATACTGTGTTATGACAGCTATGGTCTCATACATCTTGCATTTACTCTGACTCAACTACAGCAAGAAGCCATGCTGAGAACCAGCAAGATAGCTCAGTGTACTAAGCATCTGCTTAGACAAGCGCAGGGACCAGGGTTTGATCCCTGGCACCCCATGCTGTACCAGCCGCCAGAGACCAAGTCTGGGTGTGGTGGTGCATAACTGTAATCCCAGCACTGGGGAGACTGAAAACAGAAGGATCACTACTAGTCTGAGCTGGTACATAAAAAAAAAATAATAATAACAATAATAATAATAATAGTAAATAAAAGAAAAAGAAACCATGTTGAGTGATTGACCTGCACCATCTAGGTTTATGTCAGTACACACTGTGTTGTTCACAGAACCACAAATTCACCTAATAATACATCTCTTAGGATGCAACTCCATTGTTCAGTGACACATGATTGGATGTATGTCCCCTGCAGAAGAGCACATTCATTTACCCCTCAAAAGTTGGTGCTGTCCGAGGTACTGAAGGGCTTCTCTTGGGAGCCTTGCTGGGATTTGTGCAGAAGTCCTCCATAACCCTAGATAGCTAGTACTTTGCCCCCAATAAGTAGTCCTCACCATCTACATTGATGCATGTGCATGTTCTACATAGCATATCTTCCTTTATCCTAACTCCAGAAGTCCTGTTCTGATTTAAAAGCAAGTCCCTTTAAAGTACATAGAATCAGGGAATTAAGGTTTTTCTATCAATTCAAGTGAAAGACTGGAAAGTACATTTCATCTCATTGAAGATATTCTTTCTTATGCTCAGCTGAAATCTCTCCTCCCTAAGTGTAGAAGTTCAAATTCAAATGTCTAAAAAGACCACAGGGAAAATGAAATGACTAAAATGGGACCTTTTTATAGCAGCTGCTATGGCTCCAGTTGGAGTGAAACAATAGAGCTGAACAAGACCAGCTGAAAGGAGAGAACTGCTCTGACCAGGGGAAAGGCTTCCACTGAGCTCCTACCCAGGTGCCCAGTGGGTTAGCAACCCACTGAGAGAAATTCCAGTTCTGCAAGATTACCTACTTACTCAAGAGAAACTAAAAAAATCTCAGTTTTAAGCTTTTAAATTGATTCAGATTCCTAATTCCAAATGAGCTAAATTATATATATGCTACTTAGCAAAATGAGGTGAACCCTCTTCTTTGAGATCTTATACACCTTGAGGGTTAGAAGATAGGAAAGTGGATATTTTCCTTGCCATTACACAGATTGGAAAATGGAGATGAAAAACAAAGTCGAATTCACTGGAAGAATTGAGAACACAAGCTCAAACATTTGTTCCTAAGTACAATAAATTTTTAAAAAATATTAAAGGGCCTGGCAGGATGGCTCAGTGGTCTAAAGCGCCTGCTTAGGAAAGCTTAGGTGGCTGCAGGGACTGAGGTTCAATCCCCAGCACCACATGCTGTGCCAGCCCTACCCTCAGGGTAGGGTGAGCCAGCCATAAAAATAAATAAACAAACAAACAAAAGTTCTGAAACAAGAAAAAATAAATAAAATATTAAAGGGCCAAAAAAAAAAAAATTAAAGGGCCAGCTAGATAGCTCAGCAGATTAAAGCACCTGCTTAGACAACTAGGGGTGGAGGGGATCTGGGGTTCAATCCCAGGTGTGCTGTGCTGGCCCCACCCCTGGGACAAAAGGGCAAATGAGGCTGGGTATGGTTGTGCACACAATGTAATCCCAGCACTTGGGAGGCTGAGACCAAGAGGATCACTATGAGTCCAATCTGTGTAGTGAGACTCTGTGGATCCTGCACTAAATACAAAAAAAATAAATAAATAAAATAAAATAATTACAGTGTGTGAGCACTTGGAAAGAAACCGTAGAAAAAATGTATGATTATGAGTATTACCTGGGATGGGCTGAGTGCTCTGTAAATGTATGCTGTAGAGGCTGCTGGGCAAATGGCAGCTCAGGGACATATAGTGATTATTTGTCATAGAGTTGATTAGCAAGCTTTTTTTTCTTTTTTTTTTTTTTTTTGTCTTTTTGAGACAGGATCTCGCTATGCAGTTGAGGCTGGCCTTGAGCTCACTTTTGTAGCCCAGGCTGGTCTCGAACTCACACCGATCCTCCTGCCTCAGCCTCCCAAGTGCTGGGATTACAGGTGTGTGCCACCACACCCGGCTTCAAAGCAAGCATTTTTAATAGCATCAACTTTGAACTATGTTAACAAGAAGATTACTAGCTGTACAACATTCTCTCTACCTCAGTTTCTTCATCTGTGAAACAAGAACATTAGCTCACCTGACCATTTGTGAGGAATGTGAGATAATACACTATACTGCACACATAGATTAAGTGTAGGTACACACAAAGACATATATATTATATATCTACAAAATATTCTACATGTATATATTACATATATGCAATATATTATATGTGTATATATTATGGTGGTCCCTTACTTATTGTGGAGGTTACATTCCAAACACTCTCTACAATAAGTGAAAATTAGCAAAGTAGTGGCATTATATTTATTTTGATATATATATGCTTTTTGTTAAGGCTTTATAAACCCTTCCAACACTTTTAAGAACACTTCTAATGTTCTTAACCATTTTCTAAACTCATAAACCCATGTGCTTTTTTTTAAATGTATTTGGTTGTTGTGTGGACTCGTGGTGATCCTCCTGCTTTCAACCTCCCCAGCCTTGGCTGGCTCAGTCCACCTTGGGGGCCGGGCTGGCACTGCATGTGGTGCTGGGGATAAAACCATAGTCCCTGCACTTGCCTAACCTTGCCTAAGCAGGCACTTTAGTCCACTGAGCTATCTCACCACCCCACCTATGTTATTTTAACAACATACATACACTGTATGGTACTGCAAAATCCTATTTCATAGTGAAAAATGCATGATAAATAATTCATCATTAAATTTTTTTTTTTTTTTTTTGAGGGACTGGGGTTCAAACTCACAACCTTGCACTTGCCAGGTAGGCACTTGTGCCAAGGAGCTATCTCCCAAGCCCCCATGATAAATAATTTAGAATAATATTTTTTGAAAACCCACAAAACAGTGAATCCACAAAAGTAAAACTGCAAAAAGCAAAGTACTACTGTACATATATAACACATATTTTACATACCTCTATTACACAGACATAGATATATGGATACTTATATGGATATGAATATATGGATACATAGAAATAATATAGTCAACCTTGTACCTGCTAGTTTCATGATCAACTAGCCACAAATTATATACTGTGTAGTTAGGGCTCTCATAGTTGGGTCTATACTGAACATAAACAGACTCTTATTTCTTGTCATTATTCCTTAAGCAATACATTGTGACAACTATTTATATTGCATTTACATTGCATTAGGTGTTACGAGTAACCAGAGATGATTTGAAGTACTCAGGAAGAAGCAACTAGGTTATACGCAAATGCTGCATGCCATTTTATTTAAGGGATTTGAGAATCTAGATTTTGATATCTGAAGGGGGTGTTAGAAAAAACTCCTGTGAAAATAGCAAGGAACAAACATTCCTACAATTATGTATGGCTCATTTGGGTAATTATTTGACAAAATATCATGCTGGTAAGTCAGGAGAATGTAGTAGAAACAGTTTAATGAAAAGGTCACAAATTCAGGATCCATGTAAAGTGAGTTGGAACCTAGCTCTACGACTTACCAGCTCAGCCAGCCTGATAAGTTACTTACATTGCTTAATAATAACTTTCCCTTAATAGGGCTGTTCTAAAAATTAAAAAGAATTGAGTACTTGCCCTATGCCAGGCAACATGCCAAGCAATTCACTTACCCATGCTCACTTAATTTGCAGGCAGTGCTTAGCATTGCTTGGACTATAGCAAGTGCTCAGCAAATAGTAGGGGGTATTATCACCTAGCAGGGCTCAGGAGACCCTGTGAGCATAGCACAGAAAAGTAGGCTGGGTGAAGTTAATTAATTGGGTTAGTAAAAGATTTCAATGTACATGGAGAAAATATTAGACAGCAGCTGAGAACCAAAAATGACTTGAATGAGAACACAAAGCTGGGTCCAGAAACTTCCCTACGAATCAAGACAGTAAGTATTTTCAGCTTTGTGAACCAGACATTCTCTGTCACAACTACTCAACTCTAGCTTTCAATATGAAAGTTGTCACAGCTTAATGAAGCTCTCTGTGGGTGTAGCTGTACTCTAATAAAACTTTATTTACAAAAACAGATGACACAGTAGATCTGGCCCATGAGCCTTGATTCACTGACTCCTAGTTTAGAATAAAAAGGTTATGGCATGCAGTAGAATAAATATAAAGCATGCCCTTTAGTCCAGGAGAGCAACTGCACAGGAACTTAAAATTCCTAGAATTTAAATCAAAGCTCAGGAAAATGATAGACATAGAATGCCAAAACAGAAATAAAATTACAGTGATTTTAGGCCACAAGAAACAAAACTCTACCTTAGTCTGTTCTGGAAAGACAGCCATTGGTCAGTTCTTGTTAGAGCTGCAACATGTTCAGCTGAGGCTGGTCACAGAAAACCAGTCAACTGTTAAGAGCTGCCAGGAACACAATGGAAAAAGATCCTGAAATCTCATCAGAGCCTAGATAGAATGAGGGCCATGGTTGATTAGTAATGTCTGGCAAATCTGTAGAGAAGACGGCAGGAAGATAGTGATGAGTATGCCATTTAACTGCTAACCTTAAAAACATAGGTCCCTCAAAAAAAAAAAATCACATGTGGAAGATTAGGTAGTAAAGAAATAAATTTGTTACCCTCAATAAGTTGTACAACACAGATATAATTATCTTCAGGATAGCAAGACCCTACTACAACTTCCTAAATACTAATTTAATCTAATAACAAATATGATAAACCTGAAATGGCTTTTAATCACAGCACAGCAAGGGGGCTGGACTAGGTCACCTTTAAGTAGTCCTTGCATCCTGCCTGGGACTCTCATTTCTTCAGAATGCCTCATTGTACTATCACAGCTGTGTTCCAGGTGGCTTAGCCTTTTCAACAGCTTTGCTTTGAAGATGTCATGAATATTTAAATATACTTTGGGCTAAATATTTTTCATGCTTCTCAATTCACCTACAGACCAGGGCTAGGTTTTGTTTGCAAAAAGCTCATTTTTGTGATGTTGTATATTGAACATACGTGCATCTGAAGCCACAGGCTTTGTATTAGATACACACATTTGGACCTTCAAGGTATGTGTATGTAAATTCCTACTCTCAGTCTTGACACTGGGCTCTGAAGTCAAAACCTGCAGTTAGAGGCCACTGACATTACCAGATGCAAATCAGCAGCTTGTGGATAAGTAAGGACATACCGATTGTTTGGGAGTGATCCACAGTGTTGCCACTATAGTTAACCATAGGCTATGACCTCAGAACAACACTGGCTATAAGAAATCTAACGGGCCTTTCATTGTCCTGATAAGCAAGGAGCTGAATGAGTCAGGAAAGGTCCCTAAGGAGAGGGAGGGGAGGAGTAAAGGAGGGATGGAGACATGGCATTGAGCACTGAAGTGGTTAAATACATGTATCTGTTTTCTTTTTTCCATGAAGTCCCACTAAAACAAGCATAAAGATATTTAAAACGAAAAATAGACAAAGTCACCAAAGTGAAGAGAACTGGAAAGAGACAACTCCAACTATAGAAGTTGAATATAAAGTTTGTGGAGAGGGGCCGGCAAGATAGCTCAGTGGCCTAAAGCTCTTGCTTAGGCAACCACAAGGACTGCGATTCAATCCCAGGCACCACATGCTGCGCTAGCCTCACTCCCAGGGTAGGAGGAGCCAGCCATAACATAAAGAAATAAAGTTACCAAATAAACAAATAAATAAAAGAGATCTAAGGAAGAACATACAAAATAAAATAAAATTTCATGGAGAAAGCTGAGAATGGTGGATTAGGACCAGGTCCTTTCGAAATGTAGGTAAAGGGGAATAGGGCTGTACCTCAGTGGTAGGCAATGTACCTAACATGCACAGGGTTGGGTCCTAATCATGAAGGAAGTGTGAGGGAGGAAGGAGAAGGAGAGGGAGAGAGAAAAGAAGGGAAGGAAATCTGTCATTATATTAGCTATCTATTGCTACATAACAAATTATTCCAGGGCTGGGGAGATAGCTCTGCGGCACAAGTGCCTGCTTGGCAAGTGCAAGGTCATGAGTTTGAACCCCAGTCCTGAAAAAAAGAAAAAAAAAAAAAAATTCTAGTTACCCTTATTTCACAATAATAAATGTTTATTACCCAACCCCACATCTGAGGGTCAGAAGCCTGGGAACAGCACAATTCAGTAATTATGGCTCAGGATCAAAGAGACTGCACTCAGGCTGTGGGTAGGGACTCTGATGTCATCCTAAGGCTTGACTGGGGCTCAAGATTACACACACACACAGTGACTCATTCCATTACTAGCTAGATACTGGCAGAAGTCAATTCCTTGCCACATAAGTCTCCTATGGGGTTATTTAACATAGTAGCTTGCATCTCCCAAGTAAATGACCCAAGAGGGAGAGAAAGCCAGACAGAACTACAGCACCTCTTAGATCCTGATATAGGTAACCAGCACTTTTCTTCCACTCCTGGAAATCAAACCCATGACTTTGTGCATACTGAGCAAGGGCCCTACCACTAGCTACATCACCATCCCCACATTGTCATACCTATTGAAGGCCACTTGTCACAAAACCACCCCTGGGATAATATGAGAGTAAACTACACAAGGGCATGACAACCAGGGGTCACAGGGGACCATCTTGGAGGCTGGCTGCCTCATCCATGAAATACACACACAGTTTCCCCTCACTACTTTCTGGGAATTGGATCCAGTACTTCCCCCGTCACATACCTACCAGATACCAAAATCTCTAGATGCCCAAGTCCCTTCTACAATATTTGCTTATAATCTACCCATATTCTCTTGTATATCTCAGATCATTTCTTGATTGCTTATAATACCTAACATTATGTAAACGATTGCTACACTGTGTTGTTTCAGGAACAAAGTCTACATTTTCAATACAGATGCAAATATGATAGGCCTAACGACATTTTCAATCTGGGATTGGTTGAGTCTGTGGTGGTCAAAGATGCACATATTCTGGGCCAGTAGTGGCAAGCCTACCATGCAGCCTATCTGTCCCAGTGGGATACTAACTATCTCTGAAAACTAAAAAATTCACCATCACTGGGTTGACTATGATCCCTAAACTTAAAGGTGCTAGAAATGAAAAACCTCTACCTGCTTATCACAGTGAGCCCACACCAAGCCCCATCATCATGAAATTTCAAACCCTGAAGAGCTTGTGAATTCCCAGATAAGTAAAAAAGTCAGATCAATAGTTAGGATGGCTTTTGAATAGCTTCTCAAGGGCAGCACTGGAAGTTAGAAGGAAATAAACAGTAACTCCAAATCTTGAAAGACAATGGTTTGCAAGTTAGAATTAAATTAACTAGAATAGAAAGCACTGGAGGAGAAACAAGCAGATTTTTTAAGATGCAAAGTAAATCACACACACACACACACACACACACACACACACACACCCCTGAATCCTAAGGCCAAGAGCAGAGAAAATCAAGAATAGTGAATTAGCAGCAGAAGAAACTTCTAGAAACGGAGGTGAAGGAAAGGGGCACTCAGTGAAATATACTGTAAATACTAAGCACTTGAAGGGCCTTTTCAGCTCTGGAAATGAATAGTCCTAAAAGTGTAGCTACAGCAGGCAAACTTTCAGTGAAGTAAGAAAGCAGAATAGAATTCTTTTCAGGGCCGGCAAGATGGTTCAGCAGTCTAAAGTGCCTGCTTAGGAAAGTTTAGGCAACTACAAGGACCGTGGTTCCATCTCCCTGCACCACATGCTGTGCCAGCCCCACCAGGGGGCAGGATGAGCCTGCCATATTAGAAAAAAAAAAAAAAAAAAAGAACAAGAAAGTATTTTCAGTCATGTATGGGAAATTAGAAAAAGATGTGCTCTATCAAAATGGAGGGACAGGGACCTAGGAAGGCAGAAAAACAAGAAACAGAGGGCTCCAGAGTGACAGTTGGACACCAGGCAAAGGGACAACCAGGACAGAATAAAACAGGCATGCGTCCCCAAGGGGAAGGCTTCATTGGGGAAGACAAAACTGAGGGAACACTTAAAGTATCAGAACATCTTAATGGAAAGTTAGACACTTGGTGAGGAGTTTGAGGTTGAACTAGTCTACATGCATAGAAAAGAAAGCTAAGGAAAAAACAAAAGTAAAAAATACAAGCATTCATTAACTCCTGAGAGGGAAGATCTGTCAAGGAAAGAAAAAGCAAACATAGCTTACAACGTGGCTTGGCTGTGCCTAGAATTTACCTATCATAATACTGTAAACACTTGATCTAATCAACATTATGAAATAATCATGACAGAGTGGATGGAGAACAGGAATAGGTAGCACTTAGAAATATCTAGTTTTAATAATCAACTAGATCAAGACAGCAGGGAACAAGGCAAAGCCCAGGGCTTTTAAGGGGTTTTGTGGGGAGGGTGCTTGCAGGCTGGAACAGCCGAGGGAAGCGAATCTTGGTAGAGCCACCTGATCTATGAGGGACTTCCAATGTTAACAAAGGAGAGTTTCTGTGGTTTTTCTGTCCGGATCAAATTGGGGCAGACCTGTTCTGCAATTTTCTTTTGGCTCTGGACCGGGGCCAAAAAGAAGTAAACCTTGGAGTGAGGGTGAGGGTCCTAACTAGGTTGAGGGTCCTAACTTATCTGATGTTAAATACCAGAACGATCAACTAAAAGAGGTAAAATCATATCCAGCAGGAGAAACAGGGGATTATCATATTTTTGTGGCCAATTTCATGTACCTCTTTGTCCTGCTAATTGCACATGCACTGCTTGGATTTTAGAAAGAACAACATGCAGCAATGAGAAGTGGCAGTGTCAGACCATGCACTCATTCGGCAAGCACTTAATGGGCACCTGTAGTATATTGGAGTCCCTGGGGGTTGGGAGCATAAAGCGAAAAGATGCAGTGCCCATCCTTCCTGCTCAGTCAGTGGCTTCTCAACTGAGAACAGAAGTCTAAATTCTTCTCAACTGAGCAGCTTACAGGGATAAGTGGATCCCTGAATTCCTGCAGTCTCAGGTGTTTTGAAAGACAGTGACTGCTAGCTTCAGTTACGGGTGTAAAACCTAAAAGCATGATGGGAACCGAGCAGGTGCTGCAAAGTAGCACTGCCCTGGGATGATAACTATCACTACATCAAGAGTCTGCAGGGTACTCGTTTCATTTTGTCTGTTTGTTTCTGGTGGTACAGGCACCAAACTCAGGGTGTTCTCTGAGCTACATCTTCAGCCCTTTATTCTTTTCTTATTCTTATTCTTTGCAGTACTGAGGGTTGAACCCAGGGCTCCACAGAGAACTACATCCCCAGCCTTCTTTCGTTTTTTTTTTTCTTTTTCTATTATCATTATCATTAAATTGCAGTACTGGAGCATCGAACCCCAGGCCTTCACACTGAGCTACATCCCCAGTGGCTTTTACTTGTTTATTTAGAGACAGGATCAGGAAGTCACTAAGTTGACCCAGCTGGGTTTAAACTTGTAGTTGCCTTCCAGAGTGCTGGGGCTGCAGGCGAGCACCACCAAACCCAGGGCTAGGTTACATTTTCTAAAGCAATGAAGCTACCTAGGACTTGTTTGAAGCATGGTAGCAACTCTGTGTCTTTGCGGGGAAGACCTCACTTAATCTTCACAAGAAACCTCCAACATAGCTATTATTATTCCCACTAAATGAGAAAAATAGAGCTCAGAGAGGTTTCATGACTTGCCTAAAGTCACACAGCATCTAAACAGAGGAGCAGAAATTCAAGTCCCCAGCCTTTCATGCAGTCAAGACTGGGATTCTTCTCCATTTTAATTATCAACATGAGAATTAGAAGACCAGCGGTCTAACTCCTGCTCAGTGATTAACCAACTGTATGCATCAGGCAAGTTCTTTCCTTCTTGGTGTCTATTTCCATGGGAGAAAAACATAGGGAGCTGGCTCTGATGACAGCTAACCATCATTTGTGCTTTGGTGGGATTTATCACGATGTAGGGGGAGTGAACAGGAAAAAGCGATGCATGAATGTGGTACAGAGGGAACCCTCTTCTCTCTCCAAGCTTCAGTCTTATCTGGGAAGTGGGAATCATGAGGACACCCATCACATGGTGGTCATTATATTAAAACTAATCTACTAGAAATGGTGCTTGCCTAGGCTTAATGAAGGTCCTTATTCACTCCCATCATGAATGCTTCCCGAGCTCTGATTTCCAACCTCCGCTAAGGTCAAAGCATCATGTCTGAGAGAAGAGGAGCAATCGAAGTAGAAGAAAGGGAGTCAGCCAAAATGACTGTCGAACAGGGATGTGTGCTGTTGCCCTTTATTGGTTTTACATACGAGTTAGTTTGCGAATACTTTCAGGAGCATGTAAGTGTGAAATTGGAAAGCGTCACTGCGGGACTGCCACGAGCCACTGCACTGGCGATATAAAGGGGGAGGAGGGGCAGGTAAGCAGGGCAGGGACAAAAAGAAGAAAGGAGAGAGGCAGAAAGAAAATAGAAGGTGAGTCCTGTGGAAGGACACAAAGATACTGGCTGGGGTGGGGTGAGTGACTGATTCTAGAAGCTCTTCACCAGCTGTACTGTTGGGGACATTCTCACCTGATTTGCGCTGTGTTGCACACTCACTGGACCCCATGCTGCTGCTCCAGCCATTCTCTCTGTCTGGGGTTCCCATTTCTGGCCACGGACACCAGGACGTGGCCCCACTTTCTCTGAATCTCATGCAAGAACCCAGAGCAATTTAACATGCAGTAGAATTCAATGTTATTTCAGGGTCACAAAATGACTAATGCATTCTTCAAACTCACAATTCATTATTTCAAGTGGAAGAAAAAAACACACCCAAACAATTGGTTGCAAGTGACCAAAGATGACTGTGTTGGTCATTTTCTGAACAAAATATCCAACAGGCATAACGTAAAGGAAGAACAGCTCATTTTGGCTTAGGGTTTCAGAGATCTTAGCCCACAGCTAGCTGGTTCCACTGCTATGGGTCTGCAGGGAGGTAGAAGGTCATGGCACAAGGGTACAGTGGAGCCAGGAAACAGGAGCGAGAAGGAAAGAGACATCCTCCAACTAAGCCATACCTCCCGGTAGACCGCTTAGCTACAGTCAGCCCCTGGCTAATCAAATGATGAAGTTAGCAACCTCACAATCTAAGCACCTTTCTATGCGTCAGTCAAATCGACTCCAGATTAACCATCTCAGTGAGCATGGCAAAGGTCCTTGTCTTATTTGGGATGAAGTTCTCCAAAGACTTATCCTCTGTGGAGAAGCTTTGCTCCAGTAAAACAACAAAAATATGTCAAGAGCTTGCCGTGTCTCAAACACTATCTCTAACTGCTTTACCCATATTCAATTATTTAATCCTCAAAACCACCCTATGGAAAGAGGGCAATTTATAGAAGAGGAAACTGAGGAAAGCCACCAGCTGTCCCTGCTTGCCTGGTGCTGAGGGGGTCCTCGGATACAACACTTTCAATGCTAAAGCCTAAAACAATGGATTGACTGTACCCTAACACCAAGACATACAGAGACTGAGTCAATGTTCCGTGTACCAAGTGGCTAAGTGAGGATTATGAACTCACAAACTCCATCGCCTCTACTACAGGCACAGTGGAGGCAAAGATGAGCCAACTGAGGAAACAAATTAGCCAGGATGCAGACAGAGCTGAACATTGCGCTTTCCAGCACAGAGGCTGGTGCAGACAGGCCTCCAAGTGATTGCTACTAGCTGTGTGACCCTGGGTGAGTCACTTAACATTCCTGGGGTTCAGACATTCTCATCTTCCAAAGCAAGGGGCCAAAATAAACCAAGGATGGCAAGTAATGGAGTTCCCTTGTCCACAGCAGATAAAATTAATTAGATCATTTTTTTCTGCTCATTTTTGCCACTCGAACTTGGCCTTGAGAACCCTTCTCCCATCTGTTTATCAAGCATCCACAACCCATTCATGGGTGCGGAGGTGTAGCATGAACTTCATAGCCTGTTGAGGTCAAATTCACTTCCTGAAACTCTTCTGGTCTCTTACGATTTGGTACTTAAACACTCAAGGACAGGAAGCAACAAATGGCAACACCAAGTGCCATGGTAGCAACAGTCTCCACAGACTTGGCAGCCCCTGGTACAACAATCCTGTGATACGCATACATATATATCTCATGGCTTGTATCTGTCCCCTCAAAGCCTCACACAGTCATGGGGTGGGGACTTGTAGAGTTTGTGATTAACTCATGATCAAGGCTGGGATTATGAGTCCTAGTACTGCTGGGATTACGAGTGTGAGTACTATACCCAGCCTGGGGCAGATGGCCTGAATGCAATTTAAGAGACATAGACTTCCTATCCATTGCCATTGTTGTTGCTGCTCCTCCATTTTGCTCTCTGCTCTTTGCCACTGCCATGAAAGGTTGCCCTCTGCCCTGCACCACTCTGCCCTGGAGCCAGCTGAGTATGGACCAAAACCTCCAGTAACTGTGAGTTAAATAAATCTTTCCTTCCTTTATTTTGGGCGCTGGGACTTGTTCCAGCAACAAAATTAGTAACTGAGACAATACCTAACAGATATGAAAAGCTGGGACACTGGGCTTGCTTAGTATCCTAGCTCGCCATTTACTAGCTGTGTGGCCTTGGACAATTTACTTCACCTGTTTCACTCTTTCCTCAAGTACAAAGTGAGGGTTATAATCACATCAACCCCTTAGAGTTGTAAAGACTAAGCTAATATGTATAAAATAATTAGCACATAGTAAGTGCTATATCTGTTAATATTGGGAGTCCTCAACACCTCTGAGGTAGCTACTAACAGTTGAGAACACTGACGCTCAGAAAAATTTAGGTCAAGACAGTGAAACCAAGAATTCAGATTCAAACTCTGGTTCCAAAGCCTTTCTTCTTAAAACACAATGCCACATTGCATTATAATACACAGGCATTTGTTAGACTTACCGACTTCACTGGATTAAGAGATGCCCAGGACATGAGGAAAGTACATTCCTGGGTATATCTGGGTGGACCCCTCCCTCACTCCTCGCTAGCACGGCCGCTCTACTGCTCTGCTTCCCAACTCCACAAACTCTGCAGCTCTGCTCCATCACACGTCTTCAACATATGTTCCTACCTTGGAGCCAATGGACCATGAACTGAATCCCCTGAAGCCCTGAGCCAACTAAACCTCTCCTCCTGTACATTCTGGGTGATGGGGATTAGATGCAGCAATAGGAAAGTTCTGCCTTCAATAGCTGCCAGTTTCTCTCGGTGTCACTGATCCCCAGGACGTGGGGCGCTGATTTGCTCTAGCTCTGGTATGTGCTTACCTTAACCCTCTGGCCATCTACCTCATTAGCATTTAGAGAAGGGATATCAGCTGATCTAAACACCACCCACAGGGCCCGGTGGGATGGCTCAGTGGTCTAAAGCACCTGCTTGGGAAAGCTTGGGCGGCTTCAGGGACCACAGTTCGATCCCCAGCACCATATGCTGCGCCAGCCCTACCCTTGGGGCGGGCTGAGCCGGCCATAAAAATGAGTGAATAAACAAACAGAGGTTCTGAAACAAGAAAAAAAATAAATAAAATTTTAAAAAAATAAAAAATAAAAAATAAACACCACCCACAGGAAGGGAGGGGTGGACTGCCACACTGCTGAGTCTCCAGCTTCTCAGAAACGCAGGAGAGATGTTTTAAGATTCTAGTTATTGGTCTTCCCATATCAGTAAAGTGAATTTTGTTATTTTATAGATCTGTATCTTTCAGGTAATCAAGCAAACAGCTTAGAGAAAATGGGTAAAGGGATTAAGCATCTCGGTACCTATGCTGTATCTTATCTACTTCTCCCTCCTAATGAACCTTCTAAAAATACTTATCTTTTTGTCTTAACAACCAGTTATTTGGAAGAGTATCTATTTGGGTAAACACTGAATTTCCTACAGCTAAAGTATTCTTCACCATGATAATATGTACAGACAGTGAAATGCTGTCCATATTTCTAGTTCATTCCATTTAGTGCCTTCTGTGTCAAAGCAGGAAAGGGGCCTGGCCTTACCAAGAACAGGCCATGAGGAACAGAGAATAGAAATAGAAGGGCCGGCCAAATAGCTCAGTGGATTAAAGTGCCTGCAAGCAGGCACAAGTGCTGGTGGCTCAATTCTGGGGCCTGCCATTATCGACCCATCCCTGTGACACCCTGAGAGGGCAACTGAGACTGGGCATGGTCGTGCAAACCTGTAATCCCAGCTCTTAGAATCCCATAAACAGGCAGATCACTATGAGTCTGATCTAGTAGTAAGACCCTGAACACCCTGTAGACTCTTCCATAAAATAAAAAAATAAACAGATTAACAGAGATGAAAGAAAGACAATAGACAGACAGACAGACAGACAGACAGACAGACAGACAGACAGACAGAGGGTTTTGATCCTGCCTGCAAACTCCTGAGTTTCATTGTTGGGCAGGTTACTGGCTGAGCAGACATTTTGAAGCAGGTGACATGGAAGTGGTCCATTCTTCCATTTCAGTGCCTTCACACGACAACAGGATGTGAGAAGGTCCCCTTGCATCAAGATACAAGATTCCAGTTATCCACCTACACTTTCAGAAAGTAGTTCAATATCTCCCACCGCCTTCCCTTCTCCACAGACAGGTAAGAAAGGCAGGGATAAAGAAAGTGATCTAGAAAGACCTACATATATGTCCTCCAAAAGCACTTATGATGATTACCACATACAGTAGATTCTGTGAAGAGCAGTAACTGGTGGACTCCAAAAAGGTTTTTTCCCTTTTAAACCATTATATTAAATGCAGGAAGCATAAAGAAAGTGACCTCTTGGCTGGTTACTAATTCTGTACTGCCAAGGGAGAAATCACCAGCAGGTGAAAGCATGCTCAGGAAATACTGTTTTTACCTCTAGTATTGGCCCCATGAGCATATGCATAAAATGTGAAAGCAGATTTTGAAACAAAACCAAACCAGATCTCACTGGTAAGAGCACTTGACTAATATGTACCAGGCCCTGGATTCAATCCCACACATACACGTTGAATTTTATTTATTTATCTTTGGATGAAATCACAGTCACCCCAGCTGACCAGAACGGGTCTGCAAACTCTTGGGCTCATTATCCTCCTACTTTAGTAGGATAGCTCAGAACATGAGCAGCTATGAACCCCCTGGTATGAGCTAACTGGAGTATTTTAACACAAGGGAGCAGGAAAGGACAACAAAACACGATAGTTATGGGAAACCTGACTTGGAACCTGCAAGTCCAGGCTCTGGCACTTATCGTGTGTCCTTGGAAAAGTCACTGAACCTCCTGCTAGGACTAATGCAGTTTTCAACATCTCTGAACACCAGGGAGAGTAAGGCTGTTCTAAGGCCATTGGGAGGCAAAGATGAGAGAAAATGAGGGCACAGCGCCGGGGTCGTAAGCCATTGCTTCCAGCTTGCCTTTGCACCTCACTTTACCGAACATTTGGCAACAGTGAGAGAGAACTTACTGTGTATCAGATGCAGTGCAGTGCCAGTGAAATAGCTCAGAGGCAAGGCATTGCCTGGCCAGTGCAAGGTCCTGAGTTTGATTCCCAGTATTCACTCCACTTCCCAGCCCTACTATTACATCAGGCACAGTGCTAAACTCTGAGTTTCAGCCAAGCCTTGGCTTAATAATTAATGTATCAACCTTCAACATGGTTAATAGTACCTATTCACTGATTGCTCTAAGTTTAAATAAGGAAATATCATTAAGGGCTCAGTATAGTGTCCAGCACATACAGAGCTCCTCACATGAACGTGTCATGGATAAACTTAATAGTCAACATGTAACACCCACCTGAACTCAATCAGCATGGCGCTGGGTGTGTAAGGTCCACCTGAGGGCTGCTGCCAACAGCAGAAAAAGAGAACTTGGGGAGAAGATGGTGTGTTGTTGATTCTCCTAGAGAAGCATGTTGCACTAGTTCTCCAGATAAGAACTTCGCTGTTATTATCACAGGAGCTCAGGACCTCACTGTTGCTGATGACTGTGGTTATTTTTAGGAAAGCTCTGGTCCTTGAGTGTTACTTCTTGGCTTGAGTAAATACCTCAGCCTGCTGACACAGATCCTTCATTTGCTGGCAGACTTTCCAGCTTCCACCACTGATTTTCTGGCCTTCCTAGTGAAGATAGACTTGCATGAGACATCGTCATAGGCTGTAGATCCCAGCTGGACTCACAGAGGACACTGCCATGGGCTCTAAATCTTTAGATGGACCTGTGCAGGACATTGCCTTGGGATCCAGGCCCTCAGCTGGATTCTCTGGGTCTCTAGTGTGTGGACAGATCTCCCACACATATTCTTTGGCATTTGACTCTTTGAGTATCATAAAATAATCCTATAAATTATGTGTCCCATACTAAATCCTTTTCCCTTGCAGATCCTGACTATAACAGAAGGAAAGCCTCAACTGTCTTAGTAAACAGGCTGAGAGGATTAACCTGAGTCTTTTCTTCTCTCCACTTAGCATGTCCTCTGCTGCCCGCTCTTACACCCCTGGTCAGACTCTAGGTGACACCAGGTACCTGGCTCTGCTAAAATTTTGGAAAGATGTTGTTTTAGTCAGCTTTCCACTACTATACAAAAATGTCTGAAATAATTAACTTCAAAGGAAGAAAAGTTGATTTGGGCTCCAGCACTAATAGTTTCAGGGCATGGTCAGTTCCTCTTAGGCCTTGATCAAGGCAACAGGTCACAGCAGGAGTTAGAGTGGAGCAAGCTCTTCAGCTTGTGGGAGCCAGAAGAAAGTAAGATACCAGTAGCCCACAATCCCCTCCAGACAAGCCATGACGTAAGACCTCCTGCTAGATTCTCTCCCTTGAGGGTCAACGACTTCCCAACAAGACCCTCTAAAATATAAGGCTCTAGGGAGTATTTTACATCCAAACTACAATTATAGAAGCCAAGGAGCTTGAAAGTTGAGGTAACTAAAACAAGAAACTAGGCAGGAAGAGCAATAAAGGGAAGGAAGCCTAGAGGTGCTTTTCATGTGGGTGCTAGTAACATGGACGCACTCGGTCTTGCACATTTCAATGACTGCCAAGTTAGGTTGGTAGAATACTGTTATAGTAACATATAAAAAGCAGGAACAGCCTCTCCACATTATGTAATGCACAAAGCAGTCCTTCCCAGTGTGTGTGCCATATAGGATCATGAACACAGTAGGTCAGTCACATGTGGCAGCAAGGGCAGCCTTGTGGGTTGACTTGTGGGAGAGCAGTACAGACACCATTCCTGGTAACATGGGTAGGGGTGGTCCCAAATACGGAAATAATGGTCTCAGTCACTCATCTCATGCATAGTATCCTCAAGTGTAAGGATCATCTCCAACAAGGAAAACACGCAGTTGCAGGCAAGCACCCCTCGACTGCTCTTTACACGGCAGAGTACTAGCCTTTCTGACACCTTCTACCTCACTCTGGTGAGCAAGTGCCTGGCATATCCCTCCCATCCTCCCAACATTCTTATCCACTATCTCTGGAAGGAAAACTTAAAACTACATTTCTAGCACTATCAAGTCAATGGACATATAGATAAGCTACAAGTGGGTTTTCTTTCATAAAGTTTATTTTTTAAAAAATCATTTTACATTTTTACATTCATCTCTCAGAATATTTAATGGTACCAACTAATGATGTTATAGTAACAAGATTCCAAATTTCCACATGAAAAACAAAATTTTTAAATAAGGAAGAAATTATTTAGTGAAAATTCAAGACTAAAAGGAAATATGAAAACAAAAAAAAACAAAAAATATTGTAGAAAATAGAATCCCACCCACTGAGAGTCAGGTTATAAAATGCAATCAATCCCACCCTACTCCCTATGTCTCTTAGAAAAGCCACCCGGTCCTGAACCCGGGGTCTCATATGCAAATATGTATAGCTTGATTTGCAGATTCAGCTTCTGGAATCTTAAACCTGTCCTAGTTACAAGTTTAAAGTACAAATTAGGTTAGGTAGTTAGATATCCACAAATACTGAAATTCAAATGAATGGAAACGCTTTGGCTTTGGTATGGTTATACAATCTACCTAGAAAGTACAACAGGACAGCAGCTTGGGGAGAAACAGATACAGAGGCGAGGGCACAAATACTCCCACTTGGAGGTAAAATAAATACTGGGACACATCTGAAGCAAATGCTGGATATAACACTTGAGGCAGATCAAACTATGCACACAAGTTCCAGGTCAGAACTATGTGGACCAGCCTTTTTCAAAGAGTCACTTGTAGGACTCAGCTGAACATGTGTGCTGGGCTCTAGCAAAAGACCTTGTACAGTAAGAATGCCAGTAAGGCTGAAAACATCTCATTCCAGAAATCTCAAGAGCCTGCTTCTTCCTCTGGTTAAGGAAGCTCCATCACAAAGGAGCTCCATTAAGAGACCTACTGCTGCTGGTCACCAGAGAGGACTGTCAGAATGGTGCCACTACCATGTTTGCACCTCTGGAGTGACCAAACAAAAAATAAAATCTACTGGTAAGATACAACTTACTACATTGTGCCTTGGGTTTGCTCCCATCTGCCCTACTGTTGAAAGGTCATGATTAAGGGGTGTAAAGGAAACTGCTTCACAGGGGGAAAAGGCAGCGGTTGGCTCAAGACCATCTCGAAACAAGGCCTCAAATATCCTCAAACATTACAGGAAATGGGAAGATGCCTATACAATGGGTCTTCAATGTTACTTCACAAAAGCACAAAAGTGACGCCAGACAAGGAAAGAAAAAAGGCCACTTGCCGCTGCTTCAATACAGAGCTTCCCGTGGCTATCAACACAATCCTGTCCAATAAAGACACTCTGGCATGCTGTTGGACAAGGAAGATGACCCAGTTGCCTTTTCTTTTAATTTCTTAGACTTCTAATGCCAAATGTATACTGAATATATAACAAATTATGATATGACATAGACCAGTACCAATTCAAACAAGAAAAGTTGCCTCTCAAAACATAAGCGAGCCCAGGACAAGGCAAAGGTGATGCTTTTGTTTACTGTGGCCTTTGTTCACTGTAGTGAACACAGTAATAATGAGGGGATGAAGGGCAGAAAAGAAACACAACACCCAGGGACCTTTTGATAAACTTCATCATTTATCCTGTTTTCTAAATAAGATTCCTACATCAATTTTTAAAGGGGAGTGGGGATGGATATAAATTAAAACAAAAATACAACTGTACAAGGCTTTACTCTGAGAACCGTTGGTCTCCAGGCAAGCCAGAACTCAGGGGACTTGTCATCATAGACCCCCAACTTGCTACACAGTATGTACATCATGAGAACAGGAAGAGTCCAGGGGCCTGCGATCAAGGAACCAATGAAAGTACAGACAAAGATGTCCTAAAACAAAAAGTTCTACTGACTGCACAGAGAAATCCTAACATCTACTCTAGCACCAAACGCTTGAAACCCCAAGTTGGCAGTTGGAATACAAAAATGCCATCACTCAGTGAACCAATCACTTCTCCAATCAAAAATAGAAAGCAAAAAAAAAAAAAAAAAAAAAAATAGAGAGGAAGAAGCAGGGTGTGCAGCGAAGGCTGTTCTCCAGGGCTCACCAATGAAGAGTGCAGGTTTGGTGGCAGCCATAGCACAGGTTGCCTTGTCTCCAACAGGGCCTAGTGACAAGGTTCCATGGTGCAGAAAGGCCAGTGTGTGATCACAGTACTATCAGCAAATGACATGAGTTATGCAGCATCTACAGATCACTGCTCATTACACTATCAATCTCCTTGCCCTGACCACAAGAGATAGCCCAGATGACCAGCCTGTGACAGCTGCTATTTCTACCTCCTTGGGAACTGGGGAGGGAAAGGAATTACAAATGAAAACTTCTTCAATTATCACTTCTTGTGCCAGCCTGAGCTAGAATAAGTGTGTCTGACTAAATCACCTGTATTAAATAACATTTAAAATATGGTAACTTCAGCTTACTATGAATATGAAATGTTCCCTAACCCAACTCTATTTACTACAGTGCAGTCTCCTGTTGTTCAGCCAGGGGAATGGGTGGCATGTGCCAGATGTTACCCAGGCATTAATTTCTCTGAGAAAGCTACAAGCCAGGAGAATTAATCTCCTTCTGCTGGAACCTCTGCCCCAAGCTGCTGGGAAAAACAGTGAATTGGGCTTGACAGGGGAAGCAGCTACGTGATCCACTAATCAGATTCAAGACATGAAAATGCACCAGAGTATTCCTTCCTGCTCTTTTTCATAGGAGAAAGACCTAAAGATAATTAACAAAAAGGCTTGTCCCTTCAAAATCAAAGGAGGTTTTAAAAAGCAGGTGAAAGAAAAAAAGAAAGAAAGTAAAATAAAACAAACTCAAAATACTCCTGAAAGAGTCCATCGTTGCCGGATGTCTAGAAGTCGTGGCAGGAAAGAATGACAGAAAGATGGAAGTGGCCAGCCACAAAAGTGCCTTGCAGAATCCACAACGGGGTTCTCCGTTTCCAAGGCCAAGTAGTTATTCCCGGTAAGTTAAAAATTTTCTAGTAAGAAAAAAACAAAACAAAAATAAAAACCACTCCAAAAAAAGGGTCAAGGAAAGAGGGACACTGTAGAAAGTCAAGCCGCTGACCGCCGGCGGATCACAAAGAGCCCACGCTGAAGCTGGCCCAGATAGATCCTCATCTTGGTGCTGTCACTTGTCTTCCTCACCCAGATCTGCAGGGATGGGAGAGGAGCAAGAGGAGAGAGGCTGAGAGATACACAGGGGCAAGTCAGAGCACTGCAATACTTGCAGGGGTTAGGCTGGGGGATCTCAACACCTGACGCTCCCCAGGCACACCTTGACTGTGGCCACTGTGGCCCCAGCTTCACCAGCCCTGATGCATTCCTCCCCTCCACAGGACCCACCTCTGACCAAGAGCCAGTCAGCAAAACAATCATGAGCTCCACCTTCCCCCTGGGTCACAAGGACTCCCCTTGGTACTGGGAACTGAACCTAGGGCCTTCACACTGAGGTACATTCCCCACCCCTTAATTTTGCTGTTTCTCTGTCTTTTTTTTTAATTTGGAAATGGTCTAAGTTCCCCAGGCTGGGCTGGAATTTGCAATCATCCTGCCTCAGCCTCCCAGAGTGCTAGAATCACAGATGTGTGCCACCATGCCTGGCCTTATTCATTGATTACAGGCTTAGCAATATGCAACAGACATATATTCATGAACATACACTTCCTGCCAAATTGAAAATGCTTTCCTTACCCCAAGGGACTTCCATATCATCTAGCCTTTTAATACTCTGCTTTTTCTGGATGGGCTAATTAAGGCTAATGGCTGTGATGGAACAAAACAATACTACCACCAAAAGATGCCCATGAGGGAGCTGGGGCCCAGCAAGAATCCAAAGAAAATAGAACAGTTAAGACATCTTTTCTCTTTACCACTTCCCTCTCCCACAGATGGGATCAGTGTTGCTCACCTACAGGGCATGGCATTGAGCTATGTGAACTCATGCCACCAGGGACAAGAGCCCACAACTGATCTTAGTGAGCAGCACCTGCAAGGCACCTCAGGGAAGGAGGCAGAGGCACCTGAGCTAACCCTCTTGAACTCTCACCACATGCCAGACATTGCCCAACTTACTGAGCTGCTTAAGCCTGGAAGAGGCCTGCGGAATAAACACTACTATGGGCTCCATTTTACAAAGACACCAAAGCTGGGAAGGCCGAGTCACCTACCCCAACTGTGGCACTGACGGCACAGTCCTTTGCTCTTCTCCACTCAAGCGGCCTCTGACTCTTCTTACCTAGCTCTCTGTAACATGCAATTAAATGGAACCTAAAGCATGCGTTTTAGAAAGGCGTGTATTTCCTCTACACAGCGCTGAGCTTGCAGACATACCTCTTCCTTCCCCCACCTGGCTTTCAGGGCTTAAAAAAGCTTGTTCTCAGTTTCACCTCAATTTCTTTGATGTGATTATTCAGCAACAGACAGACTTTAAAGTGAAATACACTGGTTTAAAAATGAAACAAGCTAAAGATCTCACATGAAGCTGAGCCACTAAAGGAACACACAGAACCATTTCAAACTGAAACTGACCCTAAGAAGCTTGACTCGAGAAGTCACTAATACACTCAGACCCACCACCAAAGCTGCCCAGAGCTGAGTTACAGCACGGCCACACAGCTTGAGCATCACTCAGGAGCTCATCTGAAAACTGCACTGAAAGACTTCTCAGAACCAAGAGCTACTCCTCCCACACAATCACTGCCTGCGAAGCCCAGGGCTTCTTCCCTCCTGGACACATCTTATATGGACACTCTTTCCTGATAAAAAGTGGTAACTTCAACAGGAGGCTGAGTAAGGGGGCACTGAGCTTATGTCTCTATAATTTCCTTGAGGTGCCACATAGGAGAACAAGGCAGCAGTTCTGAAGTTGAGTTTAGGTACCAGGAAACCAAAAGAGCTTTCACAGAGCAACTCTCGAAGGCAGGTGTAAACAGTGCATCACCAAAGTGAGGCACCTCTTCAGCCCTAGTTCTGGTTCCACCTTGGCCTGAGATGACTCAGGTCCTAAGCCCTGAGAAGAGTGACATTCTGTTATCAGGAAGGCTCTCCCTAACTTCTAAGTAAATAATCATTGTGCAAACTAGTCACATTTGCGGGCATTTTCAATTCAGGAAACTGGGAAAATACAAGAGGCTTAAGTTATTTCATAATCCAGTTTCATTAGATTTACTATGCACTGGCACAAATAAGTTACAGAGGGTACACACATAAAAATCAATTTCTTTGCAGACGTTTGCAGAGTGATAAAAGATCAAACCAATCCAGCCACTAAAGTTTTAAGCCCCTTTTTAACAATACAAGTTGGACATTGCTGGACACTCTCCTAATGAAGGACTAGGCAGAGAACTTGGAGGGTGGTCATATCATGTTTGGGTGCAACTCCATTAAAAAACAGACCCCTTAGCTGGATACCAACACCCAAGCACAAGAGTCTGGCAGCCTGCTGTTCGGGCACAACAGGACACGCCAGGTGGCAGAGAGCAGCCCAGGAGTCATGCCACTGGAATGCACTCACGCTGAGTGCCTACTGGGTGCTAGACCTTGTCAGGTGCTCACTGCAAGATACAATCTACGAGATCATGCAAAAGCTCTAGGGAGATAACACCACAAAGGTGGAGTAAGCTCCACAGGCAAGCCCCATTCTCAGGGGTCACTAGAAGCAAGGCCATGAAGGTACAGAGCTCACACACTTGCCTTTTGCTCTCTCCTAAACTCTAGCTCAGTGATTCCCAGATCAATTACTGCCGAGAATACTCACCAATACCAACAGGGATACTCAGAGCTCCACACAATGGATGCAAACATGCATGAGATGGACCTTAAACTGTGGCTCTGACTATGCCACTAAGTATTAACATTTGATTTAACCCACACATTAGACATGATTTCACTTTCTTTTTTTTTGAGACAGGGTCTTGCTATGCAGCTCAGGCTAGCCTTGAGCTCACTTTGTAGCCCAGGCTGGCCACAAACTCACAACTATCCTCCTGCCTCAGCCTCCTGAGAGCTGGGCTACAGGAGTGCTCCATCACATCCAGCCTATCATTCCACTTTACTGGTGAAATTTTCATTTCACATTTTGTCGTATTTTCCACTCTCCGCAGAGCACATTTTGCTTTCCTCAGAGTGAGGAAATTCAGTCCATACCTCATTGGCTCCAACTGAGCTGAT
>PVJA010015525.1:0-45235 GCA_004027025.1 Myocastor coypus
GGAGGAGAGGGAGGAGGAGAGGGAGGAGGAGGAGAAGGAGGAGGAGAAGGAGGAGGAAGAGGAGGAAGAGGAAGAGGAGGAGGAGAGGGAGGATGAAGAGTACTATTTCTAATGTTATAGCTAGTATTACTGTACTTTCTCTTCAATATAAATTTTTAAGAAAGAAAAACAAGCGGGAGAAGGGCTTTTGATGCTGCCTGCGCTTTACCAAAACTAAAACATTTCAAGTGACCTCAGCAGTGATCCAGTGAGAGCACAGCCCATACAGCCGACTTTGTCCTGCTGTCCAAAGGCTGCGCTGACTGAAAACCCAGCTCTGCCCAGCAGCGCCGCCAGCCCAAGCTGCCCCCACATGGGATGAGGGCTGCCCTCGCCAGGGAGTCTGGGAAGCTGACCACTGAGCATTGATCCCACCCTGCTCCTAGGCCTAGAGGGTGCTGTTTCACCCTCAGGACCCCCAAGATTTATTCACATCTTTAAGCCAGAGTGGAGATGGGGAGCGGGGGTGCTCCGTCTGCCCGGTTGCTACGCCAGATTCTTCTCTCTGTGAACTGCCTCTGACAGCTCCATCACTGCGCGGCCCAGGAGCAGCACTGATCCCAGCTCCGATGTAGGCCCAGCGTCCACTCTGCTCCGCGACTGGACAGGCCACCAGTTGTTCAGAGCTCGGGTCGATTTTACGAAGCACATGTGGATGTTTACTGGTGAGAGATGTAACAGAATGTTTGTACAATGCATACACAGAGGACGGTGCAAACACTTCCATCTTCAGTGAGAATTCACAAAGGAAGCAGATCAGAACACCGCAGTTCTCAGGATCATGTTGCCCTCTGGAGGCCCCCACCGGGTCAAGTGGCCCCAGGGTGAAGACAGGCGCGGTGCAGGCTGCCTGCCTGCAGGAGCCTGCTGGAGGCTGGCCTCTCCTGTAGGAGTTCTGGTCTCTCCCACCGAGTGCCCCCCTTAGCATGAGCAGCAGCACTATGCCCAGTTCACTTTTCCTCTGCCAGTCTAGGCCACAGAGCCCTAGTCTGGCCTGAGGGCATTGTCACTGGATGCTGTTACGGTGCCACCTCTTACAGGCGGCTGGGCCCCGTGTGGCCAGAGGGAAAGAGCATGAACTGAAGGGGGCTGGAAGAGGAAAGGAATTGGGAGTAGGGAGATTGCAGCCACACTGAGCCACCCTTCCCAGTGACCCTTTGCCTTTGGGTCCCTGTTCGTGTCCCTGGGGGCACTGTGTACCCATGTTCTGAAGCACATGTCACCCCACTCCCCACTGGATTTTGTGCTCAGCCAAGCAGCAAGGGACTGTAAGTGACTGACTTGTGGGTGCAGCCTGGACCTTGGTCAGACTCTGAACCAGAGCAGGACAGGACCGCCACGCTCAGCGCTTCTGGTGACTCTGGAAGCAGCCTCAGAAGTGTGCTTTCCTCTCCCTGCATCCGCCTAAGAAACTTAGCAACAATCAGGATTGGTGTTGCCACAAAGCCCACAGGCGTCCCACCCTGCTGCAGGAAATCCAGCTGGTTCCAGGGAGCCTCACAATTGGATTTCAGAATTCAGATCTGTAGAGGTCACAACTGATGGCGATAAGGTCATCAACCCTGAATTTGCACCAAGCGCCTGCTTAGACTTGGGGGAATCCTTCAGGGCTCTTTCTAGGTCTGACCAGCTCTTGGGGTCAGGTTCAGGCAGTTTCCTGATGTCCAAGATACAGAGCGGAAAGGCCGAGGTGATGTTCCACCCTCCACTTGCTGAAGGTGCCTGTCTCCTCCCATCTCAGGTCCTGATTCACCACAGCTGTCCTTCCCAGCTCCCATCTGCTGTAGACAGCTGTGGAAAATCAGGGGGCAGTGAACGATACATGTGACTTGCAAAATCCACTCTTAGATCCACTAGGATTGAAACCATGCTGGCAGAACACAAAATCATGAGATATGCTTGCTCCCCTGGTTGGACCTGGACAAGTGATTGGACCCCAAGAGGTCAGGTCTGGCCCGCAGGGTGGCCCTCGCTCTGGGCCCCACCCAGCCACACCTGTCACCTCCCCTGGCTCCTCTGGTAACCTTGCCAACAAAGCAGGATCGGTCTGTGCGTACAACGGAGGATGGGGCATGAAGGAGTGAGGTCCCTGCCCAGTGAGCAGGCAGAAGACACGGGGCTTGGGGTCTGTTCCCAAGCTCACAGGCTGTGCAGGCGATTCCAGCTGCTAGGTAGGGCAGAATGGAAGAGCCAGACAGCCGGGCAGCCCTGCTGGGCTGCACTGGGTGCCACTGGGTGCATCCACCTCTTGAGCTGAGCAAGAGTGGGCTCAAGAAGTCGCAAATGCCCGCACCCTCCCAGCCCCCACAAGGCACCATGCAGACAGAAACTGAATAATGAAGCCCATCAGCGACAGAGAAGAAGAACCGGCAGGCACAGCCGTGGAAATTCACGCAGCAGTCTTTAGGATGAATTGTTTTATCTTGTTACCTAATAAAAACAGAAGTAGGACATTCCTCACAAGAGAAAGTTAATTCCACACAAAACTATTGGAAGTTGAAAAGTAGTGCTTTATGCCATCCTTGCCATGCCATGTTCACTTGAGATGCACATCTCCCTCTGCCACGCAAGATAACGGATAGGGGCAAATACCCGGATGGCTCCTGATAGGCGTGAAGCGCCTGCTATAAACCAGTGGAGAAGGCCCAAATTGCGCTTGCTCGTGCCCGGCACAGACCATGAATATGCAGTAATAGGCCCTCAGGTTTAATAGTTCTGCCTTGAGCTCGCCAAGTGCCCTTGTGCCTTAGATTTAACGTCTACTTGTGATCATAGCCATTTCTCACTGCTGGTGCTGAAATGACCAAGAGGTCCCGTCTTCTGTGCATGCAGGCAGAGCTCACTTAGCATGTTGGTTCTTCAGGCCTGAGCTCAACACAAGAGGCTCCTGCCCAGCCACACAGCCCCGAGGGACCCTGAGGACCATGGGCTCATAGCCACCAGGTCCCAGCTGTGCTCACCATAGCCCTGCGTGGCCCTTGGGTGCAGCCTCATTTCGTCCAGCACAGTTCAGCTCTTGGCATCCTCTGCCTCAGTGAGCTGGAGCACTCTGGGAACTGCACAAGTGCAGCCTGAGTCCCTCCCCTGTCCCTGTGTCCAGGGACTCCTGGGTATCTGCACACAGTCTGCATCCGTGCCAAGGCTGCGTGGGGCCCTCCTTCCGCCGCGTCCTCCTCCTCAGAGCATGACCACTGGAGGATTTCCCTTTATTCTTTTTATCAGCATAGTACTTGTGTTTTACCCCAAATTTGAAAATACAAGAAGGAAAACACGGAGAGGGAGCAGGGAATAGGAAAGGGGAGGGAAAGCGAAAGTGCAGTGTGCTTGCTTGCTTTTTAATTTTCTAAGAATTTTTTATGCATTTGTTTATGTGGTACAGGGTCTCACACAGCTCAGACTCGTAACGATCCTCAGGTCTCTGCTCTCCAGAGCTGAGATTACAGGCATGCACCAGCAGGCCAGTTTTGGCCCAGCACTGTGCATCACGGCTCATGGTACCAGGGATGAAAACGGGGTCCTTGAGCTTGGCAGGCAGGCACTGAGGCTGCTGGGCTGTCTCCCCAGCCCCAGCCTCTTTCTCCTTTATTTGTGCCTCTGTGCAGACCCTCGCCACTGTGCCCACGCCGCCCACAGGTAGCGGAGATGCAGCCCTCCCAGCAGCTGCACAGGGCTGCTACGCCACTCCCCCGGCCCAGCCTGATCCACCTTCTCTTGCCCTTCTTGGTGTCAAGGACATAGAGACGATTTCCAGTTTCTCACTTTCGGCAGTCACATGGCTCAAGCACCCCAGGACAACAGAAGCAGCGCAGTCCGTCCTGTGGAGGACAAGTCCCACCCTGTTGCACGAAGATCTGACCTCTGGCCTCCGTTTATCTGTACAATGAGAGCCGCTGAGGACAGACTGTGTCCTCCAGAGCACTGGCCCCGCCCGGTGGGTCCGATTCAGTTCACTGGCGAAGGGCAGCTGGGGTGGGCCACGCCCGCAGCACCACCCACTCACGTGCTCCTCTCTGGGGTGGCGGGGGCACTCTCCTGTCTCCGCCATTCCCGCCCTTTCAGGATACAGAAGGCCTCTTTCCAGACGTCCAGAAGATGCCCTCCGCTCCTGTGCCACCGCTTGGGCAGCTGCTGTCCCCTGGCTGGCTTGTCCCAAGGGGCCTCAGCAGAGCTAGGCCCACGGACCTCAGCCTCAGTTCTCCTGCTCGTTGCGATCCCCTCGACCTTGGGCCACAGAGATGACTAGGATGTCACCTGTGGCCGAGGAGAGACAGTTTGGGGGTGATTGTAGCCCACAATTGGTTATCAATCTTATAAAAAAAACTAGAAGGGAATAGTTCTTGACCAAAAAATAAAGAAATGACCAATTTTTAGGGGGAGGGGAATGCTTACCACCCAGACCTAATCACTCAATACTCTATAAATGGGCCAAATTGTCGCACTATACTCCAACGTGTATGGAATTAGTATGTACAAATACAATTAACTTGAACCCTAGAGCACTCAGTGGCATAGCACGTGCCTGCCAAGTGCAAGGTCCCTGGCACCAAAAAATTAAAAATAAAAATTAAGTAAATAAATAAAAATAAAATTAATTGATAAAGCAGGCTGCAGAGAGGCTCCCTCCCTTCAAGTCCTGGTCTGGAAACAGCAACGTCCCCAGTACCTGTGACCACTTCCTGCCCCCCCAGCGCTCCTCTGCCTGGTGCCAGGACCATGGGCACGCAGAGTGGCAGCTGCACATGAGAATTCAGGGAGCTGCAGAAGCGCGCAGCAGCAGCCACCCTGAGGCTCCTCACCAACTCCACCGAGACGGGAGCTGACGGGACACCCCGCCCAGGACGGCTGGCTGGAAAGGCAGGCCACGGGAGGGGCCGCCCTGCGGGCAGAAGGAGCCAGTGGCCAGGGAGGCCAAGCGTTCTTGCAGCTGTGGTGACGGGATGCCGATCTCTAGGCACAGCAGGATGTTAAAGCAATCGGACCCAATCTCCGCGTCACTCTCCTGCCCAGGTGCTCAGGCTGCCCGGGTCACGCGGGTGCTCAGGACAGAGCTACCGATGTCCAGAGCTGAGGCGGAAGCCTCCTGCGGGGTTCCTCTCGCTGCTCCCAGCGTGCAGGGGAGGGACTCCCCCGCGCCCCCCCCCCCCGCTCACTTAGTGCAGCTAGGAAAGGGGAGCTCGTCCGCTCCTATGCGCTCTCTAGCCCCCACCTCCATATCCACGGGCCCCAGGAACCCCGGGTTTGAAATCTCACCTAAGTCCTTCAGGCCACCACTTTAGAAAGCACTGTGGCAAAGCCAATAAATGTGAGAAATAATAACCTTCGACCATCGCAGCTGGCCACACCCAGAGAGGAGGAGAAACCTGCCTTTCGGAGTTCCTACTGCGCAGTAAGGAACGCCCACACTTGAGCAGCCAAGGCAGACAGAAGCGGGAGGGAGCGAGCGGCCCAGGCACAGAGCCGGCAAGGAGGAGCTCGGCTGCCGGACTCGGCCGACACAGACTGAAAAGCGCTGACTTGATACACTTCACAGGATAGAGGACTTTTAAGTATGAGAGAAATAACGTCTGAGCCAGATAAAGTGTCCGTAAAGCGATAGAAAACAGAACAAGGGATGAAATAAAATCTCTGGAACAGCTGGAGTGAGAAATTCACTAGCAGGGATCAATAGCCTATCTGAGCAGGAAGGAGGAGAAATCGGTGGTCTTGACCGCAGGACAGTTGAAATCATCGCATCTGAAGAGAGAAAGAAAAATGAAGAAAAGTAAATTGAGCCTCAGCATCTGCGGGATTCCTTCAGACTGATCAATGCGCATGGTACCGTAGTCTCAGCACAACAGAGAAAGAAATGAGCAGAAAGAATGCCTGGAGAGAGATGGCTGGGAGCCGCCACAGCGCTGGGGGTCGCGGGAGCGCTCATGTCGAGGAAGCTCAGCGAATTGGAAGCAGGACAAACTCCATCAGAGCCCAGGCTCAGACAGGAAATCGTGAGGAAAACGGCAAGAGGTGGCTACTCTCACTCAGGCTACCAGCGATTGATCTTCAGAACTGATGGTGCCCACAAGACACGTGGAATCCCGCATTTAAAAAGCTAAAAGAAAAGCTAGACATGAAGTGAAATAGCATACAACTTGGGGAAGGGGTGACACTGACACCATCCACAGGCCACATGGTCCCGAACACGGATAGCCACAAACAACAGCCTCCCAAGAGCTGGGATTACAGGTGCACGCCACCATGCCCAGTCTCAATTGCCTTCTCAATGCACCCCACATGTGGGTCTAGCATGGCAGGCCCAGGCATGGAACGGGAGGCCCAGGGATGGCACAGCAGGCCCAGGGGTGGCACAGCAGGCCCAGGGGTGGCACAGCAGGCCCAGGGGTGGAAGCCCAGGGCTCTGTGCCTGTTCGCAGGTGCTTTAATCCACTGAGCTATTTGGTTGGGCCTCCTTTGTGTCTTTACACAGAGTCATTTAACCTTAAGTTTTTTTTTCTTTGTTGGACTAGAGAGTTGACTCAAAAATACGTAAAGAACTAAACACAGCCCAAAATGGGGGAAAAAATTTGAAAAAGAAGGAAGCAGTTGTGGAATTCGTATTTCTTGTAGCTGTTTCTTAAAAATGAGAGCAAAAGCAAAGCGTGACAAACGAAACATAGGCAAATGGCACCATAGCAGAAAATGCCCGGCTCGCAGGCACCACCGCTAGGCTTCAGCTTCTGGCGGCTGCCCCAGTAACCTCTAGTTCTCTGCTGTTTCTGCCACTTCTGCCTCTTAGAAGCCGCAGGCCATGGCAGTGCGTGGCTGGTCACTGTGGCGCACGCTGTGAGAAGCAGTCACTCGCCACCAATCACTCTGCTTCTTGCTTGGAAACCTCTGTTCGCCTTCGAGGCCTCCCACGTTTTAGGAGTCAGTGCCCACTGATATAAACAAATCTGTCTCCAAACCTGGGTGCCGTGTCCCTCTTTCTGTTTATTGCTGTGGCACTTCCTCAAAATGAAGCTCATTCCAGGTGGAGTCACACGTGTGCAATCCTGGCACTCAGGAGGCCGAGGCAGCATGACCACAAGAGAGCCAGCCCAGCCTGCAGGGCACAGGGAGACCTGGACTCAAAAACACTGCGAAAAGGCCTGAAATTAAAAAGCCTCATGCCACCAGTAAGGATTACTGAGATCATGAATGAAAGGATTATTAAGACTCTGAATAAAATAGTGCAACATATATTTGATAAGGGATTGATATACACAATACATAAAGAAGACCTACAGCTCAACTACACAAAGGCATAACCCATTAAAAATAAAACGGCAGGCAAAGCATATTCACAGACGTTTCTCCTAACAAGACATACAACCGGCACATAAGAACATGAATAATTTTCTGTATCATGAGTTATTAAAATTAGTACCAAACCAGCAATGAGATCCTCTTTCACACCTACAAGGATGCCTGTGATTTTCAGAAGACAAAGTGAGTGTTGGTGAAGTCCTGGAGCCCTCGGGCAGGCTGCTGGGAACATGGCGTGGTGCAGCTGCTTTGGGCAGCAGTTCACTGCTTCCTGGGGTGGGGGAGGGGCTCAGCCGCTACCGAGACTCACATGTTCTAGTGCAAGGAGCAGTAGCCTGCGTGTGGGGGCTTCAGCGTCTGCATCCACGGCAGCGTCATTTGCAGTAACTAATGCTTAGAAACAAGGCCATGGCTGAGAAACGGAGGGCGGAATGTCGCCTCCATGAATGCAATACTTGGTGACCTTACCTAGGAGCGAAGCTCTGAGGCCCCCACAGAGTGGGTGGGCCTCAAAAATCTTCTCTAAATGGACAACACCAAATATGGAACAACAAACATCGTGCGGTTCTAGTTCAATGAAGTGTTCACCCCAGGCGACCCAGGGAGCTTCCAGCTTCCAGGGAGCTCAGCCAGCGGAGCGGTGCACACTCACAGATAGAGACAACTGCACAGAAGTGTGAGTGTGGCTAAGATCACTCCACTTCCCTGGCCCAGATGACAAACTATAGGTAGTACATAGCTCACCACAATCCAATATTTCTGTTTGAAAATGGAAACTCCACTCCGCTTAAATGTATTATCTCATCTCATGTTGAATTTAGAGGATAATCCCTAACATTATTTTCCTGCATATACAGAACACACCACCAAAACCCAGGGAGCCTAGTCTAGCACAAATTTTTCTACTTTGGATAATGAATCATTTGTTGCCTTTTGAGAAAGAATTACAGTCTTGGGCCCTGGAAGCACCCTGGAAGAGACCAAGAATACAGACTTGAGAACTCCAGTTTAGACTGCATCTTGCCTACGTCACTCCCAGGAAGTAATGCATAACAAGAGAGGATTATGTAATTTTGCTCCTGGGCTTCCTGAAGGATAGTAACCTGGGCCACCCCTGTCACACACTCTCTATGTGCAGCTTCCAGTCCTGGTTGGGCAGCTCCTCCCATGGGCCTAGAAAGCCCTCCAAGGACCGGGGAGCTCACCACCTGCCCTGGCTGGCTCCTGCCCACACCTCGGTGGGGCCACCTGACCCAGCAGCCATCGCAATTTGAACCAAGAGGCTGCAGGCACTATTTGGAAGCCTGGGCCTAAGCAGTCAGGTGGGCCCAAGGTGGGAGGACTCTGTGCTGAATCCCACAGCCTTGGGGCAGGCAGCATGCGGACGGTGACAGAGAAGGAGGCACAGGAGTCCCGGGGCATGGGCAGCAGCACCCCGTGCCTGAGGCTGCCAGCCCCTGGGACGCCTACCGCTCTGCTTCACAGTCTTGGCTTCTGTGAGACGTGTGCGCCTGAAGCAAGCTCACACTTGAGGCTTACATTGCTCCAGTAAGCTTTTGCTCCTGCACCAAAAACACGGGAACAGAATATTTTGAAATAAGCAAAAACATGTTTTGGTTTAAATTGCAAATGATGCATGGCCTTTTGAATCTCAGAAGTTTTGACTTTGTGAAGAGTAATTTCTTATTACTTACTTTGATCACAGCCACTGGAGGTCTTTGGTGAAATCTGATCAGAACGCCAAAAACCTCATCACCCACGTGGCACTAAGGGGTCTCCAGCACATGGCCCCGTGTCTCCCATGCCGACTCCCCTGGAGGCCAGAGGTACGCAGCACCCCGGATGCTCTCAGCCTAGGGAGGAGCAGCCGTATCTCTCACAGGCGGCCAGCTTGGGTCAGGAGGGAGACCCCTTCCTGGGGGAGCAGCCCCGTGTCCCTGAGTTGGCCCGGTGCAGTCCTACAGTGCTGCAATATTTACCTGGCAGCCGGAAACCTCCAAGAAGACAACAGGGACGCCTGCCTGTGACCCTGCTGAGTCCGTCGCAGGTGGCTAGTGGTGTGTCAGCACCATTACAAAAGCTCCCTGTCCCAAGTGCAGGGCTTGTGGCCTCCTCCTTGGTACTGCCAACCTGGAGGACCACCCAGCCAGGCTTGGGCCTCTCAGATATCAGCAAGATTTGTTACCCCACCGTGGGGCAGGAAGTGTAACTCAGGGACAACGGGGCCTATGACTACGGCGGCACTGTGGACAAGGGTGGGAAGGAAACGGTCTTTTCCCCTTTGAAGGAAAATCAATCCCACACTTCTAAGCATCCAAGTGTCCGGGAGGCCACACGCAGCCCACGCAATAGCAGGAACAGGCGTGTCTTGTTTTCCACACTTTGTAGTTCTGACACTTCAGAAAGGAGGCCCAACATGTGGAGTCGTGTTTCTGGGCTAGCAGACTCAGGGGCACCCTTTGTGGCACAGGGGGCGGTGGCAGGGGCTGTGTCCTGACCCTGTGCCCTGGAGCCCAGTGAGGCTGCCGGTGTTGGCAGCCGGAAGTGATTGGGCTCCCACCCACAACCAACCCGACATCGCTGATCAACGCCCCCTACAGGGAGCGGGTTGTGCCCAGGGCCCGGCTTCCTAAGAAAGCTCCCATCGGCTGTGTCCTGAGTCATGCTGTGGCTCTTGGTTCCTCCGACACAGTGGTACTCAAGAAAGAAAAAATCCCAGGAGTTTTGATGGGGAGGAGCCTTTATTTTCTTTCCTGGGAGGCATGAAGTTCCCATAGCAGACTGGGCCACAAAGGGGTTGCCGCCAGGCAGGCCGGGGTTGATGCACGCGCCAGCTCCAAGTCCTTGACTGAAAACTGACCCAAGCAAAACAGTGTCTATATGCACACACCCCAGGGCCCCTTCCTCTTCACTGCGGACCCCCATTAACGTCTAATTCCTTTTTTCACTTGGAGAGGTCTTCTCTGCTGAAGCAGCTCCCCAACCTCCTCATGATGGGGAACAGAGAAAGTGAGCCAGGACGAGATGGACCCGCTGCATGCCTGGACGGGGAACACAGCCAGTGGGAGTGGAATGAGCACTCGGGACGCCTCCGGGCTCAGGAGGAGCATGTGAGCCCAGCGGGAGGGAGGGGCGCGCTGTCTCCAGGAGAGATGGGTCTCTGTGTGGGAGGCTGGCACCTGCAGGCAGACTCTGCCCACCTTGCTGAGGGCTCAGGGGTCAGGTGCAGGGTGGGACTGCAGCAAAGGAACCTAACAAACATGGCGGAGCCCACACAGAGAGGCAGGAAGTGGGAGTGGGCGTGGCAGTTGTGAGCAGGCCGGGAATGCGACAGCTACAGGGGTCCAACTGAGGCAGGGAACAGAGATGCGCAGAAAGTATCTCACACTGCCGCTGGGCTGAGGGGGTGGGAGGGAACCTCACTTTGGGGAGGTGGTGGGGAAAGTCTTTGTGATTTGGTGCCCAAAAAACACTCCAGAAGAGGCCCAGTCTCCGTGAGACCTTCCCTATGGCTGAGCCTCCTGGGATATGCATGGGTGACAGCCCCCACCTCCGTGGTGTGGCCCCCTTAACCCTGTATGGCCTGGCAAGTCATTCTGGCCAACCGAATGTAGCAACCTGTTCTCATGCAAGTCATGAGGGACAGAGACTTCCCTTGGGTGGCCTCCTGCCGTGAGCACCAAATCTCCAACTCCTGCAAAACCTGTGTGTCCAGGAAACAGAGCTCCAGGCACGAGGCTGCTGGGCTCCCCCTCCGCAGGGCTGCAGCCAAGCCCAGCAGAAGCTTCACCCCGGCCTGTGGGGAAGGTCGACTGCTGCTGTTTGAACCTCTGAGTCATGAAGCCGTCTGTGTGCAGTGAGGGACAGTCCCCACAGCGCGATCACCTTCTGAGGGAGGCACGACTGGTGGAGGAGGCACAGTGTACGGGAATGGGAGGCAAGGCCTCGTCGGGCTTTCCGAGAATGAGGTTGAGGCTGAAGTTCGAGGCTGGTAGAGTCAGCTGAGCAGAGGAAAGGGGACATCCGCGCTTTGAGCGGTGCGGGCAGCGTGGATGGGACCCTCGGGGTGGCTTCAAGGGCTGGTCGGTCAGGGTCCACCAAAGAACAGAGTTAGCATGGCATACATGTCGAACACTACATAAAAGATGGCCCCGTCGGAGCTGGGCAGAGGGGTCCAGAGCGGCCTCGTGCACCGCAGACGTGGGTGCCGGCTTGGGTCTGTGTGTGTGTGTGGCGGGTGTGCTGAAGGCTCTGCGCAAGAAGCCCGAGGACCTGCAGATGACGTCTGGGGCAGTGGCAAGGACCCTGGCTCCTGCAAAGGAGAGAAGGTCACCCTTTCTTCTTCGCTCTCCATCCCATCCAGCTGCAGCCTGTTGGCTGGCGTCATCCACACTGGGGTGGGACTTCCGGCGTGGCCTGCGCACGCATGGCCTGCTCACCCAGAGCTCCGCTGCACTCCTCTGCCTGGTGGCCCTGAGTCCACTCAGACTGACACTACAATGGACTCTCACAAGCTCTTTATAAAGCTTGGCAGAAACCAAACGCCTTACAAGGAACACAGCTGAAGCAGCGACGGGAAGAGCAAAGGCAGAACACAGCGTTTCCCCGCTCGCTGTCCTGGAAATAGAGCAGCCCGCTGCTGCTGCTGCAGCTGCACAGCGCTTGTGCCCACAGGGCCAGGCGCCTTCAGCTCCCGGCTGCCCTTCAGCCACCTCAGAGGAGACGGCTTGCAAGGGGCCTAGGTCCAGCGGAAACCTACGCTGGCCCGTACCTGGCTAACCAAGGTCTTCCTGGCTAGCTTTCCTCGGAACCGCCCTACACACCGAGGGCCTGCGTTACACTTGTCTCTATCAGCCCAAAGGCAAAGTTGTACTCAGTAAAATAAGCCAGTGCCCTGCAGCACGGCATCCATCAGCCCGAGCAGACGCAGCGCCAACTTCAAGAAAGCCGCAGTAATGGGCTCCCGACCCGACTTCTATTTATTCTCCTCCTCCCTGCCTTTTGATTAAGCACTTTTTGAATTTTGAAAAGAGCTTCATGAATCACTCTGTGGCTGCTTAATATTAATAGTAATGGGATTTATGCTTCTGAAGTGGGTTCATTACTGTGCCAGCTGCCGGCCTCATGTCTGCAAACAGGCCTCTGGAAATAAGCCCTGCTAAATACCTTTCTTGCAAGAGAACTGCAGGCAAAAATAGCAGAACGCCGGCGCTGGCCCGGTTCCTGCTGAGGTCACCGGGAAGGCCAGCCGGGGGTAGCCCAGCCTGGCTCCCCACACCCATCTCTGTCCGTGGGTGTCCCAACCTTGGGTCCTGCCCGTGGCCTCTCCACACGTCTCCCTGCCTCCCCTGCCGTGGGTGACCAGCACGTGCTGCTCCAAGCTTTTCCCCTTCTCCCAGGGAGGCAGAACCTGACCCCACATCACACACCTGTCCTTTCTAATGTCCGGGTCACCTAGGCATGAGGCTGGGTCCAATTGGCCACACCGAGCACTGCCCTTGGGCCATAACCAGCTCTGGGACTGACTACAATAGGCTAGTTTCACAGCCATGCAAGGCATGGCCACCATGGAGAACTCGAAATGTGACTTTCCAGGGCAGCCTTTTGAATGAGGGGGTCAGAGCCTCCATGGAGCCCATCCGTGGGGTCCACAATGAAAGCTGGCCTGCAAGGTGGGGCACGGGGAGTGCCTCCCTCTCCCCAGTGCTCAGAGCTTCATTGTGTACAGGCGCACATCCTGTCAGAAGTTCCCCCAAGGCCAGTGCCTTCTTGACCTAATGCCTGCCCTGGTGCCGGACCCAGAGGAGTGTCTCAGCAGTGGCAGTTCATTCAGCGAGTGGCAGACACAGGAGAGTGTTCAGAGGCCCGAAGTGCACAGAACTAACGCACATAGGTTGGGCACAGCTGCGCCGGCTCCTTCAGGAGCTGCGGAGGCCTCCACGTCGGTTATGTGCATGTGGAAAAGGATTCCGCTGAATGTGTAAGAGAGGTGCTCGGGCCTGAGAGGACCACCAGAGACGGCAGCTGGCTGTGATGTCCCTGGGGGGGCATCCAGGCACCCCTCTGCCTGTACCTGGCTCAGCCCCCCAGCTCTGAGAGGCCACACTCTGGGGCAGCTGGACAACAGCTGTGCTAAGAAGCAGGATTTTGAGGACCGGTGTGAAGGAGCCACTCCCCCAACAGAAATGCTGCTTCCTCGGCCAGGATGGTGGCAGGCGAGGCATCCTGGGGGTGCTGTGCCACTCTCCGCAGACACCAATCTCTGCCTCCTGTCCCCTGCTTCCCAGGCCTCTGCCAGCTGCGTCGTTTTCAGGGAATGAGATCTTGCATTTCCACCTCATGTAGCTTCCTGTTTTTGTTTTCCTTGGCTGATTTTTATGTCCAGGGATCCCTGGCACAGCAGCGCGCCGCTCCATCCTCCGGGGAGTCAGGCTCGAGCCAGCACAGCTCTGGGTACCCTAGGAGGGACCCAGCCCCTAGTGGGACAGGAGGCTCCTGTGCCTCAGAGGAGCCTGCCTGCCCCTCCGCCAGCACAGCTCCGAGACTGAGACTTACAGGCTGCTCTCTCCACCCTGGCTGAACTGGGCAGGTGCTGCACACAGTTCCCCGTTGCCTTCATGAGATCGTGTTGCAGGACGGCAGCACACCTATGCACATCACACTCTCTTCTGAATGTAGTAGCATGCCTTCTGTGTCCAAACACACGCACGGTGTGCATTATGACCTCTAAAGAAGGTGGCCCAATAAACAGAGGCCAGGGGGCCAAGCCTCGAACATGCATCCTCTGGGCTCAGCCTCTCCCGCCCAGCTGGAGGTCCTGCATGAGGGATTTTACCCGGATGCCCCCAAAGCCTCATGGCTCTGCATTGCTGCTGGGAGGCGGGGTCCCTGGCAGGGGGGCCCTGGATGTCCTCATCCCTCTCTGAGCTCTCCCTATCCTTGCTACTTCCTGGGCTCCACGCCATAGACAGCTCTCGCCCACCAGGCCCCTCTGTCTCACTGCCCTACCTTAGAGCCAGCTGACCACGGAAAGAAGCCCTGGGAGAGCACACCCAGTTGTCCACTGTGGGGCCCACCACCTGGCCCAAGCCAGTCGCAAGGGACGCCGGCCCCATGGCAGCAGCAACCTGGGTGCCCAGGATGATGGCTGCAGCCCTTGCTTTGTGCCATCTGCCTCCTGGGGAAGCAGGAGGGAGGAGTGGGAGATCAGAGGACAGCGACTCGGGTGCAAGATCAAAACACTGCGTGCAAGGGCTGTGTTGTGCGCAAGCGGAATGTCCCAGTGCTCACCCCCCCCCAACTCATGCAGAACCTAAATGAGTTTTCATTTCTGGGTCCTGATGTGCTCGGTGCTTCCTCTGTTGGCTCTCCCTGATAATGCTCTCCTGTGGCCGGGCAGCAAGTGGAGGCAGAGGCGTGCGGCTCCTCAAGGGGGCGCAGTGAGGTGGTGACCTCCCCCCGCCCCCTCAGGATGACCAGGCTTGCAGCAGCGTGGAGTGAAATGCTGCAAGGCCTGAGCTCAGCAGGTCGTAGTGTTCCAGGTGGGCTGTGAAATGCCTCACACCACCCAGGTCCTGAAAGCTCCCTCGCTGCTGCTTGCTCTAACTTTTCTCAGCAAATATCTTTGATTCTTTTCATTCAACATGTGTGCCAGTTGGATATTCCCTATGATGGCCTTGGCACTTGGGTGAATCTTGGAGGCTCACAGCGGAGCCACACGAGCAGGACCCATCCGCCTGGGGATGAGGGAAGCCCAGGGCCTTGGGTGCACAGAGCTCAGGCAAAAGAACACTTCGGGGCTGGCCCATTCGGGCTGGTGGATTCGGAGCACGGGTCTGAGACCTAGGCAGAATGTATAAGGAGCTCCAGGGCAGAGCAAGGGGACACATCGCTCCAAAGAGGCACCCTACAGAGTGCTGGGAGGATGGCCCTTCCTGACTGGAGCTCCTCTCTGCCTATCCGCCCTCCCACACACCCCAGAGGCTAGCACGGAGCGCAGGCTGCTCAACCTCTGCCTAAGAGCCACTGAAAAAGGGGTGGCACCATGGGTAGCGGCTGTGGCACTTTTTCAGCGGAGCAGGGGAGGTGCTGCCCCGGGAGAGTGACCCTTCCCCACCTCCACCCAGTGGCCCTGTGCATGCTGAGTACCTTGGGGAGCCATCTGTTGTCATTCCTTCAGGACAGCTGGTCCCAGGAGTGTTATCCTTGTCCAGGCAAAGGCATGCCCCGCTCCACTGTGACCTCACAAACTGCTGGGTGGCCTCAGCGTGCTGTGCCATGCAAGTGTGCTTTGTGCCCACTTAGGGGCCACTTGGAACAATGCACCCTGTGGCACCCCTGCCTCCAGATACCAGCGCCCTAGTCCTTCCTCCTGCAGATGCTGCATCGGCGTGAGCTCTTCTGCTGCCTGAGGCGGCCTAGTCCCCACAAGGGCCCTGAGTCCTCGTGCAGGCCGGCAGCTCTTAGAGCAGCTCTTCCTGCGCAGCAGCTCACAGCTCTGTCCAGCCTCACTGCCCCATCCCTAGGCCATGGAGACCGTGACATAGTCCATGCCCAGCCTTGCAAAGGGCTCAGACCTAGGCTAGACCCTCACGGAGGGAGGTCCCGGAGCAGCAGGCAGCCCAGGGCACGCTCCATCCATGGGACACTGGGCATACTCCTTCAGGAAGCGCCGGCTTCTTCCTCAGGCTGCCTTCGCTATTGATGTGAAATTCTACCAACAAGTTTATGTCAAGCCACTGTAACCTGTGTGTGTTGGAGCCGGCTGGTCATCCAGGCTGAGGTGCCCATGCTGCCCCTTGATTAAGTACAGTAAGTAGATGCACTTAAGTTCTCAACAGCAGTGTGTTTTAGACTTACTGAGCAAACTTTCCCATCTCAAAGCTACGGAGCTGTATTTTCCTATGCCATCTCCTGGAAGCTCTCATTTCACTAAAGATAGCTTTATGCCTTGCACCCAGTTGAAGCAGGGTTTAATGTAGCAAGAAAGGCAGGGTTGGATTTGCTGTGGTGGTTCTGTGTGGGTAACCAGCTGACCACCGTGGTGGTGAGAAGACGCCACACTCCTTCCTCCACCGCAGCTCAGGGTCACACCCCACCTCTCCTCCCCTCTGTCACTGTCAGTGCCTGTGTCCCCCTGGAGCTGAAGCAGCCCTGAATTAGCTGCTACACCCTGAAAAGACCCTTCCCACCTGCTAACTCCACGACCATGATACTGGTCTTCTCTGTTTGCATTACAATGTGAGTTTTAGAATGAGCTTATGATTTTCACAAGACAAATAAATAAACAAAATTCAGGGGGCTTTTATTGGAACTGCCTTTATTCTATAACCTGAGATGGCAGCGATTTGTCCCTGCAGATCAGCTGGTCCCAGTCAAGAGCATGGCACACAGCTTCTGTACTTAGGTACTCTTCTCCTATTAAGAAATGAGTTGAATTTTCTGTGTAGAGTCCCAGCACGTTTTTCTTTCTAGTTACTCTTAGGCATTTGAAGCTGTTTTGTGAAACTATCCCTATTCATCTAAAGTTAGATTCTTTCACCTGGAGTAGACCTGGGCACGGAAGTTGTCCTGAAAAGTTCACTAATTCTAAGAGGGCACCAAGCACAGCTCCTCGGCTTCCTCATAATGCTATCACATGCAAGCGGCTTCTTTCTCTTTGTTAATTTTCCCTCACCGGGCTGCACCATCCAGGATAAGTCAGCGTGAAAGGACACAAGTCCCCAGCACCTCTGACTTCAGGAGAGCTTTCAGAATCTCACCTTTACTTATAACCATTACTATGTTTTATTTTCAGATAACTGAGATAAAATCAAGAAAATTACCTCCTGTCCTTAACTTGTAAGAAGTCATGCTTCTTTTAATATGAATTATGTCCTGACTTATTGAAACTATGATTCTTCTCATATTCCATTGAGATGGCAAATTACACTGATTAATTGCTGAACATTAAACCAATTTTCATTATTAAATAAATGTAACTGTATCATGATGATATGTCAGCTTTTGTGTAACCCTGGGTTGTGTTTGCTGCTATGTAGAATATCTGAATAGATCTTGCACAGACTAGCCTATGATTTTTATTTTCATTGGATGTTGTTGGGAGGTGCTGGTGTTTCATTTTTCTCCTAAGTTGGGGATTATTTTATTGTTACTCTGAACACAAGTCATCTTACTGGTCACGCATACACCTATGAAGCTGGGAAGGTTACACTCTGTGGATGACTGGGTGTGAGGGAGGTGGCCACAGTGCTCTGTGAAAAAGTTGAGGCAGTGACAGGGAACTGCTGAAGATACTGCTGCAGGAGACTCGGTGCAGGGTGGAGCCGCTCTCCCTCAACGTTGCCTGACCTAAGGCCGTGCGTGTAGCTCAGGGAGGCCTATGATTTTCTTCATGAAAAGGTTCACCATTCAGAATGTAAGTCTTAATAAGCACAGGGCAGTCCAGACCCCTGTACCTTCCTGTGCTGGCCAAGTTTTCAAGGTACTGGCCAGCCTTCTGGGCCCTGGCTTCTCCAGCGCCTACGGTCCAGAGTCTGGTGCAGAAGAGATGTCCACTTGCTGCCCTGTACTGGCGCAGGGTTTCCTCCTGCTTTGATGCTAAGTTAGCTTCCCCAGGGATTTATCAATTCTCTCTGCCTCTTCTAAGAACCCACTTTTGACTTTACTAATATTCTTATACTTTCTAAAGTTATTGCATACCGCATCACTCCTGATCACACACACCGGGTTCATCTGCTGCTCTCTGGCTTCTTCCTGAGCGGCTCTTTAGAGCAGTACTGTCGGCCTTTGTCAGGTAAGCACTGAGGCTGCAAGGATACACTTTTGCTTTAGCTGCATCCCAGGGGCTTTGATGTGAGTCGTTCACTTGCACTGCCCAGCGCTGTGGGCATTTTCAGGCCCTGGCCCTGACCTGCTGTCTGTGTCCCCTGACTTCGCTGGGACTGGGAAGCCCAGGGAGGTGTCCTGGCCTCTGCCCACACAGAGACCCAGGCGGCAAGCACAAGCTCCGGCCCCCATCCCTTCTCTTTGGCCTGCAACTGTTTCAGAGCTCTCTAGTTGTTCACTGGAGTGATCAGAATACCACTCTTCCCTAGTCTCTTGGAACATAAACCTCACGTATTGTGCCCAATATTTCTTAATGTTCTCATCCTGAAATGTGAAAAATATTCTTGTCTGAAATTCTCAGCAGCGCACAGTCTGTACCCAGTTTTGCCTTAATGCTTAAGTTATAACATCAAGAGTTTCACTGAGACCATTCAATGGAGCAGGAAAGCTAGTAGCTTCAGAGAGGGATTATGCATACATAATTATCTTGGTATTACCAAATGATGCCCTCGGGCAGAAAAGCATCAAAGGTTTATGAAATTTGATCTCAGAAAGTTTGAATTTAAAGCCCAAGCACAGATCTCTAGAAACTAGAGATCTGTATCTCACCTAGGAATAACAACCTGGCCTCCTTCTGCGTGGCCCTGCTAAGACAACTGTAGGAGCTACACACAGACACCCACAACGCATGCACACGTGAGGTGTAGAGGTCCAGGCGGAGGCCTGGAGCCACCAACCCCCCCGCAGATCATGTGTTCTGAAGTCCAGAAGAGCTGAGTATTTTCTGTCTCACTCCTCAGATGCGCTATCAGCCTACAACCTTGTTCACCTTGACCCACCAAGTCTAGTGAGGTGAACTCCCAGGAAGTGACACAGTGACGCCGAGGCCCAAGGGACAGGGGCTCTGACCCTTGGGACTGCAGCCTGCACCAGCTCAAGAAGGAGAGCAAACCCGAAGTGTCCAGCTCAGGCTGCTCCCGGCGGTCCTGGACATGGTTAGAGCTTGATTGTCTCTGTGCTAATCGATTCCAGGGCCACAAAGGCCCAAGAGACGGAGGTGGTATAATAGTCCTGCCTCTTTCAAACAGGTCGACTGGCACTGAAAGCCTGTTCTAAAACAGAGAGCACGGACAGTAATTAATTACTCTAATATCTCAAAAGTTACAGAATGAAGCCTGGATAATTCATAAGCATGTCTCATTAAATATCATTAAGCAATTTACCTTTTTTATTGCTTTTCCACTATCCACAATGGTTTGATTAAGCAGTAATTCAAAGTAAGTTACTGCTGTATAAATATATCTAACATTCATACATTTCAATGTGCGTGATATATTACCTTTGTGTAATGGCATCTCTTTTCCAGGTTTTTATGAAGATACTTTCCAAGTGGCATTTTAACTCCTTCAGGAGAAAACACCTTTAGAGCTGCTGTAATATGACAAGCCACATGAGTCTGTGTTCTAGGATTGCAACGCTGCCCTGGCACAGGGTGGGCTCACGGCTCAGCCACCCCCAGGCTCCAGGGCGGAGCACTCAGTGGAGTCAGGCAGGGCTGCTGCCTCTCACTGGGAAGCTGGCTCTCCACAGCACCAGAGAGCCACAGAGAAAGAATTCCACTGCAGTGTCTTCCTTGGGAGGGCCTCCTCTGTGAGCCAACCGTGAGGAGAACGACCAGAGTACGCGTGTGTAAGCACATGGGTGTGTGCATGTGCGTGTTTGTGCGTGTGTTTGTACACGTGTGTGTGCACATGCACATGTGTGTCTACTTGCTTGCCCAGGGAGCAGGCCCTTGCGCGAGCACCACCTAAGTCCACACAGCAAGGCTAAGGACCCCGCCCACTGCTGGGCTCCGCTGGCCACACTTACACTTCACAACAGCTCTGCCACGGAGCTTTACACAGAAGTGAAATTTTCAGTAAGGACCCTGAGCAGAACCACAGCCCACAGTGTAATCTGGAGCATAAACCAAGTCCATCTTACCAGCGCCTGACCGGCGACATCTCAGGGGGCTTTTGCTTCAATCGCAGGGACATGGGACCCTCCCGATTCACCATTTCCTCATTTCTGTGACCGCAGACCTGAGCCCCCTCAGATGCGAGGTCGCGGAGACAGCGTGCCTCCTACCTGCTCCTGGCCCTGGTAGGGCTGTTCCCACCACCCACCTCCCGAGGCTGCCCACGCTGTGGAGACCGACAGTGAGGAGGGTAGAGACGGCCTCTGCACATGCGCCGCAACTGCTCCGGCTCCCTGCCCGCTTCCCTTACACTCTGCAGCCGGGTTTTCATCTTGCCGATGCCTGGATCCTGAGTCCTCCAAAGAGGTGCGCTGTCCGGGCTCTGCACGCAGGCTTCTTCTGTGGAGGCTGAGGCTCTGCTCCAACTCCTTCAGCGGGCTCCTGACCTCACCCACACTGTACCTGCTCGGGCATCGTCCTCCAGAGATCTTTCCCCAGAAACACTGCTTCTTCCCGCCGCTGTCCCTACCAGAGCTCGGGCCCTGCCCTCGCCAGTTCTTTGCTTCCTTACAATCACTCATTCATACTTATGGGCTCCTGGCATGGGCCTGCACCTCAGCTTTCTTCTGGCGCTGCTCCCCAAGGCTGTGGAGACGGCCAACACTGTTGCTGACCACACCGGTACTACCATGGCAGTCGCTGAGTGGGCCTTCAGTTCTGGAAACCTCCCTTAGTACCGGCCTAAGCCATGGCACACAAAAATATTGACAGATAAAAATCTCACAGGAAGTACATAAGCCAACCTGGTGTTCGTTGGCCTGCTCCGCATACCAGGGAACGCTGATTCCTCAGAAACGCAGCTCCAGACGAGCTCTTTCCTTCCCCTCTGAGGGAGAGAACTTCTTCCCGCAACCTGGGGCAAATGCAGGCCTCTTTCACCCCGGTATCTTGCAGCCTTGGATCCCCCCCCCCCGTCTACAGTCTTCCAGGCAAAGCCCAAGGACGGCAGCCCCTGCCCGCTCCGTGACTTAGAAGGCTGGACTTGCAGCGTCTTCGTAGAGGGCACACTGTCCAGCTGGCCAAGGGTCTTGGTGCCCATGAGTTGGTGGAGCCCAAATGCGCTCAGATCCTACAGCGCAAAGTTCGCCCATGGTCAGGCTCTTACTGAAACGCCATCCACTGTGCGTGCATATTTTATCTACAGTAATATTCACTGCAATGATATTTATAGCATTAAAAATTGGGAACAAAAGTGCCTAACATTAGCAGGATAATAATATTCGCAGACACCGTGTGAATACCATGCCCACAGCCATGCTTTGGGGAGATTGTGTACAGGAAACGCTTTGCCATCCGTACCCAGTTTCTGGACCCACGGATCCAAGCAACTTCATACTGAAATTTTTCAGAAAGGAGAAGTCTAGAAAGTCCCTGAAAGCATCGCACCGAACCCACACCAGTGTGGGGCCCTGGGCAGCTCCTCCTCCACCCCGTCTGTCTCCACACAGACTGAGCCCTCACCACCACCTCACTCTGCACAGTGGGGTGCACCGGGATGGCAGCACAAGTTTCCCACAGAGGGCGCAGCGGCTGTTGCTTTTCAGAAAGATGCTTGTAGGAAGCTCCAGGTAAATAAGAAAGCATCGAAGTAAGAGCCACGCTTCCCTCAGAGAGGAGCTGTCTGGTGCGGGCCCAGTCCTGCTGCAGGAGCCACTGCGCCTGACGGACCTGCGTCCCCAGCTTCCACTGCAGGGTTGCCCCCAACGCCACATCCCCGGGTCCCTCTGGGTACAGCCAGTGCTGCTAAGGCATGCACAGGGCCCCCTGAGCTGGGGTCCACTCCCCTGCAGAGACGCACCTCTTCACCTCCACCCATCCAGCATTGCTGAGTGGGTGGCCGAGCTCCGCATATGGACGCCTCTGAGAGAGAGGGCTCCCACCGCCATGATGCACGCCCTTGTACTAGAGCCAGTGGGGACCTGGGAAGCACCCCGCATGTGCCCACCGCCTCTGCTAATGGCGAGTGCAGGTTGCTGTCTTCCCAGGGACCTTAATTCGTTAAAGGTACTTGTTTCCTCCTTCCTAAAGAGCCCTGAGACAGGACTTGCACCAGAGCCATCCATCAGGCTTCCAGGCTAGGCAAACACTACCCTTGGTGCAGGGCAGTAGCACTAATTAGACCTAATTGAGGGAAATCGGCACCCATGCCAGATTCCCAAGCATTTTTAAGGCCAGTTGCTCTGAGCTCTCAAGCACAGAAGAGGCCTCCCCACTGGCCCTGACTCTACCAGGCCAAGCTGTGGGCTCCCTCCCTTTTTCTACCCACGCTGTAGGCCACATCATCCAGGACCACACTAAAGCTGTAAAATCCATGACACTGGGTTCCCAGCTCAAGAGTGGCAAGGTGCGCTGTCCTCTGAGGTCCCAGGCTTCTCTCAGGGTCTGTACCATGGTGACCCCATACCTCTGGGGCACCCAGATGCTGCTGCCAAGCCCTTCTCCCATGCCAGCATGTGCCAGCATCAGCACTGAGCCCAAAACTAAGCACAAGAAGCCCCAGGCAGGACAGGGCCTGTCAGGGCTGCACAGATGGTGACAGAGTTTGACTGCACCCCTCTCTCCCGGACGCCAGCCCCAGCCCTGCAGGGCAGCACGCTCCCAGCCCCTGTGCCCACGGAAGCCTTTCTAGGACTTCCCCATTGCAGCCAGGCACTTGGCCCAGTGTCTGGCCCGGAACACCCCTGAGGTCCTCGGCTCTGCCATGAGCCATAGAGCCTCAGAACCAACAGGAGCCTGTGGGGTGCACCCTCTGAGGCTGACCCTTGGGAAGCTGGTCACCCATCAGCACATGTGGCCACACCCAGGCAGCCCCTTAACCTAGACACTGGAATATCGGTGTAACCCACACCTAGTGAGAAATTAGGCCCTGAGGACACTGTCCTTGAGTGGAAAGGCCCGTATAGGGCTCAAAGATGCGGCCAGTGTCCCAGGGTTAGGAGCAGGCCCTGAGAGATGACCCTGAGGTTCTTATACACCCCAAAGGCAACACAAACACAGCAGTGCCCACTGTGCTCTTATTCTCTTAACGTTCTTTCTTGTTGATGAGTCCGTATTTGCAGGACACGACAACTGCTGTCATGTGGGGTGCTCAATGGACACAGCACATCCCTGGTGTTTTACTTCCCCTCCCCCTCCTCCTCTCCTGGGCCCGTCCCTCTGCAGGCCCTGTGCTCCATGCTGGCTCCATCCACAGCACGATCACCTCAAGGCCAGCCTGCTGTCTCAGGGGTTCTGGCTCCCCACTCCTCGCAGAAGCCAGAGGACAGTGGCTTGTCCGACTGACAAGATGAGTTTCTGGCTTGGGGCGGCTCTTCCTCCACCCTGGCCACTCATCACCAAGGCGCTGAGCTGTGCAGCCGCTGACAGCCTCCCCTGCTGCTGGCGGTCTGTGTCCTCAGCGGCTATGTCACCCGTTTTGTCCTGACTGGAGCAGACATGAAGTTCACGTCTCTCCCCTCCAGGGCCATGTGCCTCTCAAGGACGAGCTCAGACCCGTATTTCTCCTGGAGTCCTGAGCAGCTGAGGCACAGAAACGGCCACCCCGCCAGTGCTTCAGCACTCACAGGTGGATGAGTGAGGACCCAAGGAGGAGTGTGGGGGAAGGGCAGGGTCTGCGCCACACCGCAGGGGTTGCTGGGACCGAATGCCCAGCCCAGGCCTGTGTGCCGGGTTACACAGAACCCTGCGCAGCCAGCGGGCGTCAGATCTGTTCCTCGGTATTCAGACCACATAACAATGACCCCTAGCACCAGCAGAGGACACGGGCTGCAATCTCAATGCACCAGGACCCACACAGGGCTTGGGGCGCTGTCTGGATTGACAAGGAACTTCTGCAGGTGCCAAGGGAACCAGGCCAGCACAGGATGACCACAGGGAGCTGCAGCTCTGCCTCATGGCCCTGCAGACCCTGAGCCTGGCCAAGGGTGATTGCAGGGCCACACAGGGCAGGCATAATTGGGCCAGACATGGACTGCCCCACATCGAACTTGGGGTCACCCCATCTGTGTGCCCTGTGCCCCTACAAAAGGCTGTGGTCTTTGAGGCCACACAGATGTGGATCTGAATTGCAGACCCCAGCAGGTAGGGAAGAGAACTGCTGGCTCTGAGCTCCTGCGGGGGGAGTCTGCAGTATTTCCTACTGGGCGGTGCTGAGTGTGAAGCCCAGGCCATGGCCCCTGGGGCTGGCTGGGCTGAGCCAAGACTTCTGATATCCTCTGAAGACTGTGACTTTGTTACAGTGGAAGTGAAATGTCAGGCTTTGCCCCGGAGGAATGGGACAGACACCCTTGAAAACTGCAAAGCAGCAACACCTGTGATGTTGTAGCACACACACACACACACACACCCCACATGTCACACACACAACACCTGTGGGGGCGAGGGAGTGACCAGCAGGAAGGTCGGGAAAGGCTGGGTGACATCCATAGCCCTTCCACGTCAACGTGGACTGGAACGGAGGCCAGTCAGCTACCTGGCCTGGAGGCCAAGGGTGCAGCCAGAGAGGACAGTCCTGTGCAAGTGCCCAGGGTCCTCATTCGCCCTCCCGCCTGAGTACATGTCTGCCCTGACTGCAGGGTGACAGCTGGGCGAGGATGCTAAGGTCAGAAGCCAAGCCCTGCTGTCTCTCCTGCTTAAGTGACTGACCCAGCACAGCCAAGGTGGCTTTGAGAAAGGGACTGCATAGCATATGCCTCACATAAGGATTCTCCTTCTGGATGCAGGGTCTGCAGGCCAGGGGCACAGGAGGACCAGGACCAGGCCAGAGACACAATCCCCTGGCCCTTGTAGCAGAGCTGTGTCCCCTCAGCCCATCTGCAGCTCCAAAGCTTGCCAACAGTTCCCTGAGGTAAGGATGGCCTTCTCAGGCCAGGGACAAGCTCCACAGGGACAAGCAGCCAGGCCTAGCAAGGCTGCACATTGGTGAAGCCACAAAGCGCCTGGTTCTTTCCACCTGGATTAGGAGATCTGATCAAAATATACAGTGAATGTTTGCATTAAAAATTAATTACAACATAAAGCCTTGCCACCAACCCCGTGGCATCCTCCCTGTCACTTCAAACACTTGCCCTCTACTCCTGTCACTTTTTTTTTTGTGGCACCAGGGATCAAACTCAGGACCTTGCACTTGCCAGGCCAGCTCTGGCTCCACTGAGCCATGTCCCTGGCCCCTCTCCTGTCACTTTCTGGAGCAGCTCTGTAAGTCCAACTTGTGGCTGTCTTTCGGAGACGTGATCAAAAGTACATCGAGTGCTGCAGGTCAGTGCCGCGCTACGCAAAGGCCCTGCATCCTCTCCCGCCTTCCTCCTGGGCCTGGGAGCATGTGCCTTCCTGCTGCCCCCCAAGTCACAGGGCCTGGAAAGGGAAAAGGTTCCAATCCGTTCAGGTCATGGTGGCGGCAAGGACAGTGCAACTAGAGATATATTCAAAACCGGGGACTCCGGGGCCTGCATGGACGGTGGCAGGGACGGCAGCCCACGTTCTGTGGGAGAGAGGGAGAGCCTTAGGAGAGGGACCCAGAAATGCGTCTTTCATTGTAACAATTTTCTAACATTTAGCATTCGCTGGCTTTTCAGGCACCCTTGTTACGTCCCTTTTCGCATAAATGTCGGGTTGTCTCCGTGGTCACCGCCACGCTCACATGAAGCGGCTCTCGTAGCAAAACCATGGCTACTGTTTGAAAATAGATAGCTAGAAAAATATCTCGGAGACCAAGTGACGGCTGGATGAGACCAAGCAGAAGGGAATGCGGAAGGGTCTCGGGGAATTCACGGTGTTAAAACGGTCTGCAGCTGGAGAACGAGGGAGGCAGAGCAAAGGGAGGGGGCTGGGTAACGCTCCCGGGACCTTCTGTGTTTTCACGGACAGCCGCAGCAGCACTGCTACCCATGAGCCTAAGAAGCAAGTGTTCTCTTTGGAAATGCCTCCGTGTCTAGGATGAGGGATGTCCACCGCATGGCGATGCATCTGGGCCGAGGAGCTCAGCAGGAACAGCCCGGGGCAGGGGCAGCAGAGCAGGACCCGCCTGATAAGAGGAAGAGAAAGGGTCTGCGAGAGATGGAGGAAACCCTGGGTGACTCAGGGTCCCAGAGTCAAGCTCAGCGGCTCCTCTAGCTGCTGTCTGGGAACCCTGGGTATGGACAAAGCCGACTCTGGCTTCACTGGAGTACCTACCTAGAACCTGCCTAGCTCCTGACCGCTTCTGCAGTAGGAAGCGTGGACTCTGAGCACTAGAGGTCAGGGAGCAGAGCTCTCTGTCCGCTCCTCCCGCTGACCACTGCTCAGGCTGAGCCTGCCATGCAGGCCTGGGTCTCACTGCGTCTTAGCACAGAATCACGAGCGACCATCAACCGGAGCTGGCAGGGAAGAGCCACTCCAGAAGGGGTGCTGGGAGCAGACCTGGTCTGCTGTGCTCTCGCGGACCCCTCAAGCCACTGAGCACTCCTGCCCTAGAATCTGCCCCACATGGCCGCCTCTTCCCCTGCCCTGGAGCCTTATGCATAAAATTAAGCCAGTGTCCTTGTGCTAGCCCCCAGGAATCTGCTTCTCTCTGAGCATTCCTTCTTGTTTCTCACTGTGCACCCCCGTCCCAGCACTGCAGGGCCACCCTGAAAGCTGGAGCCACTGCCTTGCAGGCTCTCTGAGGTCCACATCCTCCCTGCACGGGGGAAACAGCTCACCGGCACCGTGGGGTCTCCACGTCTGCTTTGCTGTTCACCAACACCACTGGCTTTATTGAGGGATAATTTACACCACACGAAGTCCCTATGTTTTAAGCGAACTCATTGGTTTTTCATATCCAAGTGCCATTGCTGCTTTAGCAAATCACCGTAAACGTCTCAGCTGGTGGCAACCCAAATGTACTGCCGCGAGGCTCGTGGCGTGGCTCCCAGGTCAGCTCCGGCAGCAGCTCCCTCTGCTCGCCTCCTTGGGTTGAAATCAAGGTGTCCGCAGAGTGGGTTCCTTACCTGGATCTGCTCAGGAATCCAGGGAAGCATGTCCGACCAGATGCAGGCTAGACGCAGGCCTGTGCCTGTCACTCACCTGGGCTGGGCCGGTCCTCTTCTCCAAGCTCCACGCTGCTGCTCTACCCCGCCATGCTGCCCAAGGTTGGCCCAGTGCTCCTCAGGATTGGGGTCTCCCCGACTCCTCCAGCTGTGACCCACTGGCTCCAGCCAGGCAAAACACCATGCTTTCAGATGTTTGTGCCTGACAGTGAGCCTGCGTGGATGGCCCTGGATGGCCCCCGGCATCTGCCCACAACAATGGGCCTGCATGGACAAGCCTGGACAGCCCCCAGTGTCTGCTCACACCTGTGAGTCTGGGTGGACAAGCCTGCGTGGACGGCCCTGGACAGCCCCTAGCGTCTGCCCACACCAATGGGCCTGCGTGGACAAGCCTGCATGGATGGCCCTGGACAGCCCCTAGCGTCTGCCCACACCAATGGGCCTGCATGGACAAGCCTGCATGGATGGCCCTGGACAGCCCCTAGCGTCTGCCCACACCACTCCAACTCTGCAAAGTCCCTTTCCCCAAGAAAGGCTCCCAGCACATCCATAGCTCCCAAGGTTGGGTCTGGCATCTTGGGACACTCCTCAGCCCACGTCGTTTCTGCTTCTTCAGAACTCCTGAGTATACTGGTGAGGGGTCCACTTACAGCTTCGGTGGCATGGCCCACTCCTGTGGGCTCTCCTAGCCCTGGAGTTTGCAGAAGGCACCTGCGCATTTGGGTTCACAGCTACCAGCTGCTAGAAAATAGGAGCAATGGAAACCTAACACCTTCTAGGGGCCTCCTGCTCCAAGTGCATCCCACCCGCTTTCTCCTTTAACCTTAGCATGCCTGAAAGTGGGCGCCGGGTCCCCTACACAGAACAGGTGAGGCCTGGCGGCCTGAAGAGACTGACTCTGGGTCACACTAGTGAGGCGAGGATTTGAACTCTTCTTGAACATCCTGTGCAGGGGAGAGGCGGGATTTCACCATCGTTCCCTCAGTCTCGGCTTCTCTAGTTAATGCCTTTGCCACAGGGGCATGCGTCCCCTCTGCAGCGCAGCCTGCAGTGCACACCGGCACTTTCAGCAGGAGGATCTGGCAGGTAACAGACAGTTGCCTGGCTCCCACAGAGCCCTCACCTTGATGTTGAAGATAGACAAGAATTCAGTGCTGGCCTTAGGAAACAGTTCCTGCTGTGGAGGAGACAGAGAGGCACAGGGCAGCAGGGAACCCGCTGGATGAGCCAGGACTGAGGCTGGAGTTCCACAGAGCTACAGGGAAGGGTGTGGGGCAAGGGGCTCTGGGCTGAGGAGGTGACCCTGGATATAGGAGCATCGCTATTCAAACCATGTTATCTGCAGAGGTGTAGAGGGATTCATGAGCTAAGGTCAAGGTCAAGGTGACTAGGCTTAGCCTCCTACTCATGACTAAGCCATGGGCACAGGAGCTCCACAGCAGCCCTCAAAAGGCCCTCAGCCCTGGACCTGTCCCCCTGTCTCCATATCTGAACCTCAGGATGCAACTCCAGCCTCCTGCAGCCTCAGAGGACCACACCCAACACCTCAGTCCCTGGCCTTCATGCCCAGCGTGACAGGGAGAGTAAGGTGATGGAAGGTAAAGATGTCTTCCTGCTGTAAAGACTGCTACTTTGCCGTTCAAGTAGAAAACCCCCCAAACAGGGAGACATAAAAAAGCAAGCTCAATTCTAAGCACACTAGGCAGCTGGAAGGGTATGTGGGAAGTTTGCTCTTGGTGCCCTGCCTGGCAGAGGGAGGGCAGGGGGGTAAGGCTGGTGGGCAGGTGGGCTCTGCAGCTCCAAGGCCTCTCCCCTGTCCTCTGCCCCTGACTGGTCAAGCCGGGCATAAGTCCAGCAGCGCTGTTAACTCATTTGAGTTTCAAAATTGCAATCATCTCTTGGATAGGGAAAGTAGAATGGAAAAAATAAAACTGAGAGAGAAAAGGACAGAAAAAGAACAAAAGGTCAAAAGAATCCATTTTCATTATGGTTTTTCCCCTGAAAATTAACTTTGCCCGAAGCAAAGAGAGAAATGCCTATTGCTTATCTCCAATCTGTGGAGACTGCTGTTTTTTCCTCGCATGCCTACTCTCCCATCTTTTCTCTTCTGTATTACTTTTTATCAAGGATCTGTTGAGGGCATCTCCCTGGACTGCATTCCTTTCTATTTTAATAACAGCACAGAAATCCAGCCACTAGGCCTATATTGATTGGTTTTCATATAAAAAATGAACCATTTCTGGATAAAACTTGCAAGAGTGTAACCTGCACAGTGTAAGTCAACTTGACAGTTTTATCTTGCAAGCAGTGATAGACATCTCACTTTTGTTTGGACACTTTTCTTTGATTTTCAGAACAAGCTCCCCAAAGAAAGATCATGACTTCAGAAGCGCAAGTTCACGGGGTACATCATCTGCCCAGGAAAAGTCGCCAAGTTGGGTTCTCACCTGAAACATGGCTCACGTTGGAAGGGGTGGGATCTGGAGCAGGTGTATGCTGACCAGGCTCACTGTGTCAGGAGCCCCACAACACAGTGAAGTTAAGCAATGGAAGAGTCCAAAGGTGGTCAACTGGGGGAGAAACCCTTCAGGCCTAAGTGAACGGAGAGCGTCAGGGTTGCTGGAGCAGAGCCTGGCACTGCTGTTGCCCCCCACTCAACCCAATGGGTGATGCATACTGCCACAGTTTTTCTCCTGCGACTTCTAAGATAACTGTAGGTACCAAAGTTCCAGTGGTCCCCACCCACCCACTCAGCCAACTTGGGGCCTGGTCTGCATCAACTCATTGGAAGCTGGAAACCTGTCAGTGAGGGTGCATTTATTCACCTGACACACCACTCCCTGACATCAGCTTGGCCTGCCTTCAATGTGCACAGCTTGGCAGTCACAGAACACAGCCGGTTTTTGTAATAAGCTGTGGACTATCTCACCCCATTTCCTGAGCATCTGCATAGGCACAAAGCCGACCATAGAGTGCACTGTAGCATCTTAGCCATTCCACTCCTCGTCCCTGGGCTGCCCAGCCTGGGCTCAGGGAGTGGGTGAGCCCGACACCAGCCCAGTACAGATCCACACTCGGAATGCTAACTACGCCCACCGAACGCCTGCATATCGCTGCTGTACCAACTAAAGTTGAGAAATCACACATCCCTTGTGGTAAATCAGGAGCCATCTGTGTGATCTTCATATGGAAAAATACAGAGAATACAGCGACGGATGGAAGAACGGTGGGGAAGTGGACTCAGCTCTGCACGGACAGCTTTGAGTGCAAGCGCAAAGCAGCCGATTTCGATGTCATTTGAAACATGTGTGGTGGGCTAGGATGCTGCCAAGCAAATCAGCACTCAAGAAAGCACAAGGTCGCTGGTGGGGACACCCAGCGAGAGCAGAGGTGGCCGCAGACTCATGAGGCCTGGGAGGTTGGCCCAGTGAGGCAACAGCGCCCCTCCTTCCAGAACCAGGGCAGCTCCCGAGCCACTGCCACGGCATCAGCCAGCTGGAAGTGAATCCAGCACTCAGGCTCTGGCAGCTGTGTAGCCAGAGCTCACATGCATTAACACACACACACACACACACACACACACACACACACACACACACCAGCCCTGGTCACCAGCTAGACAAGAAGTGGCATTTTCAGCATCTCAGATACTGGCCACCGCAGCTGTCCACACGGATGGTGAGTTGCCACCGCAGCTGTCCACACGGATGGTGAGTTGCAGAGATGGATTACTGGACTATGCACACTGCTGACACAGGGGCTGCTCTTTAATTGAAGCTAATTAAAATCTTGACAATTTGTAGCCTAACTAGCACTGGGACAGCTATGGTCTGTTGCTGAAAATCCCAGAAAGCTGGGACAGGGGAATCCTGGAAAGCCAGGACTCCAGGAGATGGATGGCAGCTTCACCCATGGGCTCTCTGTTGCTTCCGCCCTTGCTTGGAATGCTCATGGTTGGCCCCTGTGTGAAACGGATGATGGGGAGAGGACAGAAGCCAACAGAGGTCGTGGTCACGTTGGTGACTGAGCACGTGGTCCTCCTTTGCTGAAGTGATTGCACACGAGATCACACTCACTAGCTTCAAATAATGCTGGGTTGCTTTTGGGGTTCTCTGCTCACTGAGGATGAATCTCAGTGAGTCCGCTGAGCTACCTTCATCGGGTCTTCCTGTCGTTACTTTCGGCACTGACTCATAGCATACAACAATAAGTAATTCTGCCTCAAACTTAGATTTTAAGAAAAATAAAACTCAATAGTATGCTACAATACCACACAACTATTTAATAATTAAAATTGATTTAAATGTCACAAAGCCATTCCAGTTAGACTTGCCTTATCTTCACACCTTTCAAATCCCATGTGCTTTTTGGAGATTGCAAGTACAGGAAGCACTTTGCATATTGTCTATGACATTTCCAGTGAACTAGCATAATAACTTTTATAAGGAAAATAGAAGCAAGTGATCTTCAGAGCTAGGAACACTCCGAGTTGACTTCAAAGTGTCCAGAAATGTCATCAACCTATAAAAAGATATCCTAGTTTAAATGTGAAAACAGTTCCTCAGGACAGAACCCCATGGGGAAGTGAGCCAGTGCGTGTACCTGAAAGCTTGTGCTAATTATTTTTCCCACCATCCAGGGGGAGAGCACAAGTGTGGTGTCACCTACAGGGGTTGGCTTCTGGGGAAAGGAAGAGACCAGCAGCAGTGTGGGTGAGCAAGGAAATTCCAGAGGCCTTTCTGTGTGCCCACGCCACCCGGTCCCTGGGGCCTCACAGAAAAGCCTCTGCCCGTGGGGAGCCCCCCCAGACCCACTGGCAGCTGCACTCAACTGAAGTCAGCCTTTGGGCACAGCAGGAGACCAACCAGCGGCGCCTTCCACCAGGGTCCTGGGTGACCGCCACCGAGCCACCAGCCCTCTCTCTCTGAAGCAGCTGTGTTAAGCATGCGTCCCTCTGGCCCTGCGCCAAGGACCCTGTGAGATGCTGTACTCCACAGGAGGCAGAGGCTGGCCTCCAGGAAGCACTGGGTACTTAGATTGCCGGGACCACCTGGAATGAAGTGTCGCCCTGGGTTTCCCAGGAATGTCTCTGCTGTCCAACCCACCATACTTGCTCTCAGAGCTGATAAATATCAGCATGGCACAAACAGTAGGAAATGCTATCGTAGAAAATCACAGCGTCCCCATCACATCAATGACACGAGCTTGGCAATGTCACATCTCAGGTGAGCCTGGGGTCCTGACCCCCCGGCATACAGGTGGTGGGTATGTTACTCCCCAATATGAGCCCTCTATCTGCACTCCCCCATCTCTGCTGCGAGACCACACAACACCTCTGTCCACCTTCCAGAGCCAAACCTGGAAACAAGTTCATGTCATGGCCCTCACTAGGCCCCCAGCACAGCCTAGGACAGCAACTGAGTCCTCTAATTCCACTGACAGACCACGCAAGGGAGAAGGCTCTGACAGAAGGGAGAGGACTCTGGTGTTGGAGTCCAGATGGCGACACGTGCCTCGGCAGCACCAGGCCCTGGGGCAGTGCAGTGGGGAGCGGCATGAGAGGGGAGTCCAGGAGGGCTGGGCTGCGGGGCGACTCTCGGAGGATGCCACCCTGGAGCAGAGCCCCACTGCAACCCGTGCACCCCATGAGAGCCTGGCACCACTCTCCACAGCAGAAACAAGGAAGATGGCCCACTCCCCACCCCCCGGCTTGTGCGTCCTGGCTCTGAGGCTGCTCTTTGCTGTTCTGTAACAGAAGTTGGAATTCAGGGACTCTCCCACCTCTGCTGTCTACGGCGCACTCCCTTCACACCACGATGTTCTCCTGTGGAGGTGGCAGTAAGATGAATTTTTCAAAACAACGTGATGGCTTTGGGGGAGCAGACAGATGGCAAGGTGGCGGCCAGACGCCCCGCCCCAGCACTCACTGAGAAGCAGAGTTCCCAGGCGCCAGGGACACCTGCTCGGAAGAGCTGCTGGGCCAGGGCCGCAGGCTAGGCTTGCTCCTCTGCGGCCCTTGAAGTCCCCTGCTTGCACCCCTGCAGTGAAGCTCCCTGTGAAAAGCCAGAGGGCTCTTGGGCAACAGCTGCTGCAGCTTCCCGGGGTGCTTCTGCTGGACTCAGACGGCAGCAGGCAAGCTGAAAAGGGCAGAAGATGGGCAAGGTGGAAGCACAAAGGATAAACTCTGGGGCAGGGGGCTTCCTGTGGCCGAGCGGGGTTCGTCCCTTCCCATTCTCAGGAGCGAAGCAGGAGGCCTGGACGAGGCCCAGCCACCAGGAGGCCACACCCAGGCAGCCAGGCTGCCCGGGAGCCGTGCCTTGTCCTCTGCGGGGACTGTCCGGCAGAGAGCTCTCCACACCTCTCTCTGTTCCTTCACATCCCGTAGTCTTTCTGGCTCTTCAACGCTTTGCTCGCCCAGAAACACTTAGTTGAGGTTAAAAATTTTAAATGCCATCCCCGCGGAGGGAACGGTGGTGGTGCTGGCACCCGCAGTGACCCCTCCTGTTCCCCAAGGTTTGGACTTCATCGCCCACACCAGCGGAACCTGGTGCTCTTACTTCGACCTTTTCCCCTCCGAGTCATTTCTTCAGCAAATATCTGTGTGTCATGGGGGCTCTGCTCTTCTAAGTTCCAGAAACAGAAGGGGAGCGGAGAGCAAGGAAGGAAACAGCAGCCGGTGCCTGTGTCAGAACAGGGGACCCCACGTGGAGGGCTCCCCTGTAACCCCCACCCCCCCAGATCCCCTAGGTAGAGATGCCAAGGCCTCAACCCCAGTGGGGTGGAGTCGGCAGACCCTGGAGGCTCCACTGTTTATATCTTGGGACCCACTGCGCTGTGCTGTCCTCCGTGTCCAGAAGGGTCTCTGTCTCTCAATAGGCCTTTTCACACACAGAAGAAAACTGTGTACATTAACAGTCAGATCTAATGTTGTTCTCCAGTAAACGCTCCTTCGGGGTACAGATGACTGGCTCATCTCAGGCCTGCTCCCCGTCAGCTGCACCTGCCAGACCCTGCGCGCTGCCTGAACCCCACCCCCACAAGACCTGGGAGGACCACGGGGTGGAGTCTGCAGATCTCAGAGCCCAAATAGTGAGGCAAGGAGTATGCATCCAGGGAAAAATGATCTGAAGGCAAACCCAGCATCTTCATAGTGCAGCGTCGATAGGCACCACCTACTGTGGACCAGCTCCTAATCAGAGGGCTGGCACATTCGCTCAGGGGCAGAGGGCAGGCTTGGTGTGCCACGTGCTGGAACCCTGCTCCAGCACCAAGGAAAGAAACACAGGAGGACAGGGGAAGGGCAGGGAAGGAGGGAGGGACAAGGGAGGAAGGGGCGACAGGAGGAGTGGGGAGCAGGTGGGGAGGAGGGGGGGCGGAAGGGGGACAGGGGCGGGGAGGGTGGCAAAGCAATGGAGAAGAAAAAACCCTACTGATGAGTGCTGATGACTTGTGTCCCTCCCTCTGTCCCTCCCTAAAAACTACAAGTCAACTTCCAGGTACATGCTGGCCTACTTACATGCTAGTCTGGGGGCAGCAAAATTTAATAGTAAGACAAGGAACCAGGTAGAAATGAGCATATTAAGAGCTTGGAATGAACATCAAATGTGAACAATGGCATGGAGAGTTTAAAAAATTGTGGGCATCTGAGCCAAACCTGTAGTGCAGGATGCAGGCAGGTCGGGGCTCCCTCCACCCCTGGCATCGTCGGTCCGTTCCCATCAACACGGAGGATTTCTGTCAGGAGCTGCCACATGGGAGAGGAGCCTTCCCCAGAGTCTGGAGCCGCTGGGATGCGCTGGGCTCCCAGTCCAACTTGGCTTCCTCTGGCAAGGCCACTCACTGCCTTGGCCGGCTGAGCTTCTGTAAGCGAGGGCTTTCAGATGACGTGTGAGGATGGCAACAGTGGTAAAGCAAAAGCCACAGCCATAAGATTAAAAAAAAGCTACTTTCTGGCCTGTTACCAAAACCTCATTGCCATTCCCCCGGTAATGAGCTCATGAGTGCCATGCTGGTTTCAAACTCTTTTGTAGCTATCACTATACGTCAGTGAGTCCAATAAACAATACCCACAAGTCATCAGCACTCATCAGTAGGGTTTTTTCTTCTCCATTGCTTTGCCACCCTCCCCGCCCCTGTCCCCCTTCCGGCCCCCCCTCCTCCTCCCCACCTGCTCCCCACTCCTCCTATCGCCCCTTCCTCCCTTGTCCCTCCCTCCTTCCCTGCCCTTCCCCCGTCCTAACTCAGGAAAAAAGGTGACGTGGGGATTTTCTGGAGAGCCACGTAAAAGGAACTACTTTCTATGTAAAGAGTGTCTGGACAGAGGATATGACCTCTGGAACTTTGGCAAATGCTTTCTGCCCTGTGCCAAAGTACCAGACAAAGTCAAACATAAACGAAGAAAGATCCACTTGGGCCGTGGCTCACAGGCTCCGCCTGCTCCTCCACCAGGATGGTTCAGCCTCACCACAGGCCTCAGGCCACAGAGCCGTGGCTCTCTCACCCTCTGTCCCTGGCTGTTATGCTCACTTCACGGTAGCAGGAAGCCAGGACTGAGAGAGACAAGGAGCAAGGGCAGGAATAGTGTAGCCCCCCGGCCACAGCCCTAGCCCACCACCTTCCAGTGAGCCTCACTTCTGGCTGCCATTACCTCTGGACATTCCACCAAAGTATGCTCTCCTGAGTGGACGAAGCCACAGCTGAAGTAGAGCCTCCGCATCCTGTCACTTTTTGAACACGTAAGTTAGACATCGTAGGTGGGCAACGTCTTAGATAAAACCATGACACATTTCTGCCTCCTTCTCCCTGCCTACCACTGTCTCACACATTTCCCTATCTGAATAAAATCCTTCCGCTAGCCAGCCGAGTGTGAGGTGCCCCCATGATCTCCTGTCAGCTTTATTGCTCCAGAGAGGTTTAAAGGTATAAACCGAAGAAGTGCTGGTGTCAATGTGTGTGTGTGTGTCACTCCATTTGTCAGTCACAGGCCATTCCCTGGGGCGGAAACTTTTATTCTGAGAATTAGCTTAAACCTGTCTCTGCTCGCAGACCAAGCTCCACTCCGGATGTATGAGAGATTTCACTGAATATTTTAATTGAGATACAGACTCCATAAAAGGGGAGGGACCTACAGCTATCAGGCTCAACTTTCCACTTAATTTCCCCTCATGGCAAACATGCTGTTAGAGACAGTTCACTCTCCTAAGATATTTCCTAGCTTGCAAAGACCAGACAGTGCCCTAAAAGGTAGCACTAGTCTATTGCAGATTGCAGACAGCGCTAGTGGATTGCAGCTGCAGACAGCAGTAGTCAATCACAGGCTGCAGGCCACAACCCCACCCAACACCACTATGCTGAGTGTCAGAAAGGAATCCAGAGCGGGGAACACTACAGGCTCTGGGACATGTGTTGGGAAGGTCTCAGACACCCTGGTGCAGACATCTGCATCCAAACTAAGAGCACACTGATCTTGGGAGGTGAGCCCTGATGTCAGTCGGCACAGGCCCTCCCCGCCGCACACACACAGGAAAAAGAACCCTGGGCTTTGTTGGCTTCAGCACTTGCTGGGCACGGACTGTCGAGCTTCTGTGATGGGACGTAGTGGCTGTCAAGAGCAAGCACCAAACCACGCAATCTCGATGGCAGGAAGAGCACTCCAGGAGCCTTTCTGGGCCAACAGTCAGCAGCCGGAGGTCAGCAAGACCCTCCGGGCCTCCTCTAGGGGACCTGGGTGTTCTGACTGCAAGGACAACCTCCAGACAACGATTGTGTCAGTGGGGGTTTCTGACGCCGGAAGCTTCAGCGAGAGACTTAAATTAGCTCGCAGTAAGTGGCTGCCTGACCAGTGAAGGGGTCCAAGTTCAGTCCCTGGCACTGAAAAGAAAATCAGAAACTGGGGCTATAGCTCAATGGCACAAGCGCCTGCCTGGAAAGTGCAAGGTTCTGAGTTTAGTCCCCAGTAATGAAAGAAAAAAAAAAAAAAAACACTTAAGCATACAGGTTCTTACACTGGGGAATCAACACGATTATTTCTTTGCACTCTTAAAATTAAATTAAATTAAATTTAAAACATTAGCTTACGGTTGAGAGTATTCAGTCAACATGCAGCTCACTGAGACAGGAGCCCCATGATAGCAGCTGTGGGGGAGCAGAGAGCAAAATCTTGCCTAATGCTTCAGGTCACAAAAGGAATTGTTAGGAGCAGCAGTGCTCTGGAATGCAGCGTGGCTGTACTGTGTGTGGCAGAACAGTGTGGGAGTCTGCCACGCCTACACACCCATCCCTTAACTCATGTGTGCATGCCTGGCAGAGATTAAGTTGGCCAAAGATACTGAATTTGCACAGAATAAGATGGTACGCCACTATCAGGAGAACAATGCCAATGACTTCTACCTAACATAATCACTAAGTCATTGACTTAAGCAGCATAAAGCAGGATGTAGAGCAGCGGTTCTCAACCTGTGGGTCACGACCCCACCGGGGGAGGGGGGGCGAACGACCAAAACACAGGGGTCACCTAAAGCCATCGGAAAATACATATTTAAACCCATGCTATGCCATGGTGAAGTGTTATTTATTGGAATTAGTAATAAATATTTCTCAACATATAATTAAATATTGTTTTTGTGATTAATCACTATGCTTAAATTATGTTTGATTTGTAGCAATGAGAATACGTAATGCATATCAGGTATTTACATTCCGAATCATAACTATAACAAAATTACAGTTTTGAAGTAGCCACCAAAATTATTTTTTGGTTTGGGGTCACTGCAACATGAGGAACTGTATTGCAGGGTCACGGCATTAGAAAGGTTGAGAACCACTGATGTAGAGCAATAAAATTATGTAAAAATTAAAATGAAGCTTAAGTGACTTACAGATCCTACACTTTTGAAGGCATCTGACACACACAATTACACAATTTGCAATGCCACTGAACAGTATATTGCAAGTCACTTTTTTTTGGCTGGCTCCGCCCACCCTGAGGGCCGGGCTGGTCGGCACGTGGGGCCAGGGATCGAGCCACAGGCCCTTGCGCCTGCCTGGGCTTGCCTAAGGATGCGCTTTAGTTTTGTTTTGTTTTGTTTTTTTTCTTGTTTCAGAACCTTTGTTTGTTTATTCACTCATTTTCATGGCCGGCTCAGCCTACCCTGAGGGCAGGGCTGGCACAGCATGTGGTGCCAGGGATCGAACCGCAGTCCCTGAAGCCGCCCAAGCTTTCCCAAGCAGGCGCTTTAGACCACTGAGCCATCCCTCTGGGCCCAGGATGCGCTTTAGATAACAGCAATCTCACTGGCCCACAAGTCACTTTCCAAGTATAGTCTGTCGCTTTTAAAAAGCAATGGGGGCACCTCGTGAGGGAGACACGCACTAAGCGCCTCAGTCTTCCAGGACCGTGGCACATCAGCGCCATCGCTGCCATCTTTTACCATGGTGACTAATGTTCCCACACCCTCATCTACCAGCTTCTTGCATAATCCTGACGATCCTAGTCCCATCAACGCCGGAGCACAAGAAGTGAGAAGTGGAATGAAAAGACAGAACGCCGCCCAGCCGCCCGAAGAGCCCTCGGCGGTGCCCCCAGAGCCCCACTGTCATCTTGTTGGGCAGGGCTGAGACGGCCCCCAGGCAGGAGCCTGCGCAAGCGCGCTGGAGTGCTCCGGGAGGACACTTTGTCTGCAGATAGGATTGCAGGTCATGAGATGAGAAAACGTAACTATGCATTTTTCCACAAAAGAAAAGCCTATTTTAATGTAAAGACGCACTCTGCAAAACACAGGTGAGAGGCCTGGCTCTCCGCGTTCTTGGCCGCCCTGCATGTACGCACGCTCCCTGGACCTCATGCGCGAGCTCACCGCTCCTCCACTGCCAGCAGAGGCCGAGACCAGGTGGAAAACCTTCCACGCCGCTGCGGCTGCGTTTCTCCATTAAAATCTAGGCTGTGTCTGTACTTGTTCATTAAACGTAAAATTCCAGTAAAACTGAAACTAGTTCTCCCTTCTTGCTAGAATTTCCCCTTGGTTGCGGGACCTCCTCGCCTCCTTATTCTGTAGGACGATTTTGCATGCTGCCGCCGAGCGTCGCCTGCAGCTGTGCTTGTCATGTAGTTCAGCTGTCAATCCCATTACAGCTCCTGCAAATAATTTCTTCACTGCCCTGTATGTTTTTAAACTTAAGCTGAAAATTCGGTTTCACTCGTTGTCCTAATCTTAGTACACTTTTAAAGTATCTGCTCCTATTTTATTTTATAAGTAAGGATCGCTTTAATTTACCCAGAGTGTGCACCAGGATGTGACTATGGCGCCAGATGATAACGCACTTCATTTTGGTTTTCCAGCTAAATGTTAGCGTCACTTTTGTGAAAGACTCTGTTGAAAGTAGAGTTGGCTTTTCATCACCCTTAGTCATTGTTTTCGGAGGGTTTCCACCCTGACCCCAGGTACAGAGTCCACGCTATCCCTCCATCCAGCCCTGCTGGTCTCTTTTGCATGCCTGCCTTTTCTGCAATACTCGCTAGCATACTACAAGCTATACAGTCATGCCTCTTTTCTTTTAAATTTCTCCCACTCTTTCCACATAGGAATTAGTTTTTAGGTGATATTTTAAGTATAGAGTAAGAGTTTAGCATATAGGACGACCTTAATAAATATTTGTTGAATAAACATGCTGAATATTTATATTCAGAGACACTTTGTTAAAAATAAAAGAAACACTGGGCTTCCAACGTTCAGTCCCCCCTCCTTTGATCTTTTGACAAACGCCGTCGGGTTTCTCTGCAGGCCCCCAAGCGAGAAGCGTGTTCTCCGTCGCTTACAGACGGAGCAGAGGCGGCTGCAGGCTCTTTGCCACTGGAGGGAGGCTCTGCTCCTTTTCCCCACCATAATTTTCTGCACTTCTGCCTCTTTTTTCTTTTCCATTATAGCAGCGATGTGAGCAGCGTTTCTTGCTCCAGACTGTGCTGGGAATGACCCTCCCTCTTCCCTTGAAGATGCTACTTTCTGTCATTTTCTCGGAGACAGTCAGGGTGTGAAGGGAATTTTCTCCTGTCAGGTTTAGTACTTTACAAGACATGGGAGCATCTCCGTAGCTGGTTTTCTGATATTAGTTGAGATACCACAGCTAGGGTGCCTTAAGAGAGTCATGTCCTGGTGTGTATAACTGAGTGTCTGATGTTAAACCCTGCATGCATGGTTTTGTAACATGGTTCACACTCATGTGCAGATTTTGTACGCATAACCGCGTCATGATTTCTATCCATATTAGCATACACATTGCATATTTCCAGCCCCTAATATACGATTCGTGTGGTAAGTAAAGTAGTCCATCATTGCTCTGTGCAGAAGGGCCATGGAAGAAAAAGGGGCCCGCGGGGAGGGAGCTGGGAGCAGGGTCTTTGTCGGACTGGACTAGGGCTGGCGTTTATGTGGCCAGTGTGGGGTACGGCGTCCTAAGAGGTGTCACTGGGGAAGGATTGGTGTGTGTGAGAAACAAGAGAGGTTACTGGGGGAAGAAGGCAGAAGCCGGTCTAGGAGCAGCCTGCGGTTAGTCCTGGGGTCCCCTCGCCACACAGGGCTCACTGCAGACCCCTGCAGGGCCCAGACCCATCCCAGCTCAGTCCCTGAAGACATGACATTTATCTCCGTGCTATGGTGACATGAACAACCCAACGCCGCCCTCTTAGGGGCTGCCGCAGCACTCGTGTGTGCCCCACCCATCACCCCCAGTCCTCCTAAAGATCCACTCTCTGCCACTTTTACCCCACTCCTTGCTAGTTAATTTATACACCCTGAACATCTCAGGCCAGTGACCTGACCCTGAAGAATAATTTTCAGATTTTACAGTCTGATTTCTAAGACCCAGTCCACCCGGATGAGGGGCTGCAGCTCTGGCCAGGGAGGGGCTCTGCCAAGCTCCAGCACCACTCCAAGTCCAGAAGCCTGGGGTCTCCTGAGGAGGAAGTCGCTGTCACCCCAGGTGGGCCGTTCGGCTCCAGCCCTAGCTGTTTTCTGCCTCTCTCTGACTTGTGCGCTGGCATCAACCTTGTTCACATCCAGAGGCAGAACTTTGGTCCCTGCCACTCTTCCAGTTCTGCTCGCTGATACAGAGCTCAAGCCCAGCCCGAGCCCTCACAGACCCTGGGTCAGCCCCGCTTCATCCCCTTGGAGCGCCCTCTGATGGAGGAGCTTGAGGGTCTCTGTGGCTGTCCCTTCTAGACTTGAGGGTCAAACTGCAGTCACTGAAATAAATGTACTCGAAAGCATTAGGTGGACATCCAGAGAATTCTCCACGATTAGCAATGGTCTGGAAGCCGAGTCTTTACAGGACAGTGTACAGTAAGGTTATTTGAGCCTCAGAGTCTCCGTTACTTTTCTCTCATTGCTGGGACAGATAACTTTGTGCATTCCTGTGGCCAAAGGCGTGCACACCAAATCTGTGACTGGCAAAAGCCACATCGTCTGGCAGGAACTACAGCACAGGGCGCTTTGCCTACTGGGCCGTTTGAGACCTGGTTGCTCGGCTCTGTCTCCTTGATGGCGACTGTGGTGACTGGCGTGTGAACTCTCTGGAGTGTGAATCATGTCTCAGGGAAGCTCTCAGGACAAGTGAGCTCTTTCTCACAACTCGGAGTGCAGGGGTCACACACCTGGAACGTTCTTGGCCTCTCACCACTGCCTTTGAGAGCATGAAAGAAAAGCCCAAGAGCATTCAGCCAAACGCTAGGCCTGAGGGCTTCAGCCTGAGTGGGCGCTGGATGTGCTGGGCATCCCTCATGGCCCATGTGGGTCAGAACTTGCCAGCCGGCCCCTCCCTCACTTCCCCCACACCCTGCTCACACCGAGCTACTGGATGCTCAGGGGACTCCTGTCTGCAGCCAGGGTAGGCCAGGCTCCAACAGCTCCCGGTAGCACAGTTGCGAGCACAGAGCAGACTTGTAGCTATTTCAAGGGCTTAGAACATCCGTGCGGGTTTGTGCAGAAGCGGCTCCTGGACCAGCGGACCCAGCGGCTCCACCCCTGTGCCCACACACTGCCAAAGATGGAGAGCAGGAGCCCAGAGTGGCACACATGGCACTGTGCTCACACAGGCATCACGCGGTGGCAGGCAAAGGGCAAAGCAGCCCACGTGCGTGCTGGGCCACAGACACAGACACGCAAGCTGCCTGGTGTGACAGCATCAGAGCCTAGCCCAGGCTTTCTGAGAAATAAGCGTGGGCGTGTCCACAGCTGCTGAGTCCCGGCACGCTGGGTGCAGCCAGCCGCCCCGAAGGGGCAGCTCATGAGTGAGGAGACACGAGGACAGTCGGTCCACACAGACAAGTGTGGCACAGGTCCCCAGGGAGGAGGGGACAGCAGGAAGGGCCTGGCGCCCTGTGGCTGCGGAGCTCAGCTGGTGCTGACGTCATCCTAGGAGAGGGCGGCGGCGGCGCTCGCGCAGCGCCTGCTGCCGCAGAACCGCACCCTCGGCATTCAGTAACATGCATAGGTCGCGTGCATTTTACCACTGTAAGAACATCACTAAAGTGAAGCAATTCCAAGGGCTTAAAATGATGAGAGGGCAGCACTAACACCTCGGCTCTCCCTGTGCCTGAGTGGAGCAGATGGAGCGGCCTGGGGAGGGGTGAGTGGCTTCCAACCCGGGGGGAGTCCCGGGCACAGCCTCAACTCTGCCGCTCCTCTGCCTGCGTGGGAGAGAAGCCCCTTACCACGATCTCAGGGAAGAACAGAGCAATGCGTGAGGGCTTTTGAGCCTATGATAGAGGGGGCACCCACTCCGGACCCCCCTCCTGTCCCTGTCTCAGACAGGAGCTTTCTTTGCCTCAATAAATCTATTCTGCTCATAGCCACACACACACACACACACACACACACACACACACACACACAGCCTGTGATAGATGCTTTGCACAGCCTGTGCTTTGGCTGTGAGTCTGTCTGTCCATCTGTCCGTCTGCCTATTCAGTCCAGGGTCTCACTATGCAGCTCAGACTCCTAGTAATCCACCTGTCTCAGCCTCCCCAGCCCTGAGATTACAGGCATGCACCACCACACCTAGTTTGGGTGGCCAGCAGGTACCCAGAGTTCCAGGGCTGGCATGGTATGTGGTACCGAGGATCAAACCTGGATCCTTGAGCTTGTCAGGCAGGCGCTTAGACTGCTGAGCTATCTCCCCCACCTTACTATTGATAACAGAACCAGTGGTCAATTTGTGAACTACGTGAGGAATACAGTAACTGCCTGTCACCAGACATGACCAGAGAGCAGCTAAGCCACATCGGGGCTGGGGTTCAGCTAGATTCTTTAACCCTGAAATATGTAAAATGGATATTAATTTTAATTCCAATTCACAGGGGCTTTCAGGTTAGCACAGTGGTTTAAGCGCCTGCACAGGTAATCCCAGTCTGGCATAGGGACGGCAGTTCAATCCCCAGAACCACCCTTAAGGCAGCCTGGGACAGAAAAAAAAAAAAGTAGAGCCAGGGAGACAGCTTAGCAGAATAGCCTGGCAAGTACGAGGTCCTAAACTCAATCTCCATGCCTCAGTTACTCATTTCTGGTTGCTGGGACAAATACCTAACACCCAAAGTGAAGGAATGAAAGGCTTTTTTAGCTCACAGTTACTGGAGGTTTCAGTCCATACTCAAACCAGTTCCACAACAGATTGGCACATCACAGAGAGCAGCAGTTCATGGTGGCAGAACAGTAATTGCAACAGAGGAAACAGAGTCTGTTTCTCTGTCTCCCTTGTAATACATTCAGGCTATCTGTCGCCCCAGGCTGGGGAAGGTACAGACACCCATAGTCCCAGCAGTACTGAGATTCACAAACCCAGCAGCACTAAGACACATAATCACAGTAGACCATGAATTAGTCTCAAACTCTAGAAGTCTCCACCCTACGACTGCATGAGGCTTTGGGGGAACAACTAGATACAAACCAAACCATAATACTCTGGTACCACAAAATAAATAAATAATAATTCCAACTCACAAAAAAAAGAAAAAGCAAAGCACATCAGTGACTTGCCAGTGAGTGTACAACCAGGAATGCGGGCCTGGCCTTGGAGCCCAGGTCTCTGAGCCTGCAGGCCCGGATGTTCAGCTGGCCCAGTGGGGCACAGCAAGGTGCATCCTTCTGCAGATACCTGCACCTGCAGTTTCCACAGCTTCATCTCAGCCATCTAGTCCTCTCCTGGCCTGTGTACACGTACATGCACGTGCACACATACACACGCATAGGCACACACAGACAAGCACATGCACAAAGAAACCTGCGTGGCTCTGGAGCCTGTGTCTGTGTAAATGTGTGGCAGCCTGTGGAAAGAAGCAAAGCCTCAGCTGCTGCCCTCTGCCCGTAGAGCAGACCACACTACCACCTTGCCTGGCAGTGCCCTCCAGGCTACCAGGCTGCTGTGGTACCTCCCTGGCTTAGACCTGGGCCTTAGGCAGGCTCCCTGGAGCCTCAGGACACTTGTCGTCCTGTGCCTTTGGTGGCTATGTGTTTCACTCCAGCAGATGAAGAGCAAGCAGGCCGAGGTGGCACTAGTCCATCCTCTGTTGGTCACCTTGGCATCCTCTGCCCCTAGCATTGCCTTTGGGAGGATCACATTGCGTAGGGAACTGGCCCACGTGTGTGGTGACAGGGGACAGAGCTGAGCCACGTCCCTGGGGTAGGTGGTAACAAAATGGAGCTGCGCTGGTTGGAGCTCTCTTTGCTTAAAACTGGGGTACTTCCTTTAGCCTTGGTAACAGTGTTGCCACTTGTTGGCGATCACCCACAGGGAGGTGGGAGCCCTTCCTGCTGAGCTGGCTTGTTTCCATCAACATAGTGTATGCTCAGTACTGCAAATAATGGGAAAGAAATAAAAACAGGTCAGAGAGGAACAGTAGTGTAAATATGGACTGAAATGACCTCATTCAAGCCAAATTGCCCTGATGGGGTCTAAGGCTTGTACGATTCCAGAGCACAGTGCTCTTTGAAATCACTGAAGATGAGGGTGAGCGTCTTGGGGGAGGGGAGAGTGAGGGAGGAGGGAAGGAAGGAGGGAGGGAGGGAGAGAAGGGAAGGGG